>MNCI01020248.1:0-20362 GCA_015680685.1 Gnetum montanum | reverse complement strand
AGCACAAATCCAACACTATGGTGCATCTTCCTCTTCAAACCCAACGCCTCATGTTACCTTATCAAGGCCACAACTTAATACTCCAACAACCATGGGGCCCAATGAATATTGCCACATGGGGAGACATGTTGATCCTAGCATACCATCTTACGGTCACAAGTACCATAGTGGGTCAACTCCTTATAAATTATTATAACTTGCCCAACTATGTCAACTCTAATCAAATGTGTGAATCCCAATGGGGTAAGTATGATTGGGCCCCAATATTTCCAACATGTAAGGATCCTAACCTTCCATTTATTAATTCTAGCCATGCTCAACCATTTTGCTATGGGGGGTATCCTCCATTCTAACAACATAGAATTAATAAATATTTTTTTAGTTTCTTTAATTTTTCTACTTTTTATTTTCTAGTTTTTCACCTTTTAATTTATTGTTTTATCTTTTTGTCTTTGAAGTTTTTGTTTTACACATTTTTTTTTTACAAATTTCTTTAACTTTTCTTGTTTTTGTTTTGCAACATCATTTATACTCTTCAATTTCTTTGTGTGTTGTTTATTTTGTTAAGTTTGTCACCTAATAAGCGCTCCTAATGGTGGTATGAACTGTATTCCATTGATTGCTAATGTTTGGTTTTTACCTTTGAGTTATAATGTTGATACTAAGGTATGGTCCTTTTAATATAATAGGCAATGAGTCCACATCATCTATGCATCCATAAATTTCTATGGTCTCTCTTGGCTTGGAACTGTACAGTCCCTTTCTTTCAATAATAAGAACTATCAACAAATTGGTAACTAAGCATTTCTCAAACTAAGGAAGGACTCAAGGATTGAAAAGGGTGTGACTTTAAGGGGAGTTGATGCATTTGTGTTGGCCATTCTCTTGGGTGCTTGGATGTTTTCTTCTTGATTCTTCCTTACCATTCTGACGTTGCTCCATTATCAGGAATCTGAGCTAATAAAAATAATAAGTCTTTGCATGGTGTGGTTCTCATGTGAAAAAAGAAAAAAGAGAAAAGTGAGAATTCAAAGCACACCCCTTAGACGAAATAATCATCTGGGCTACAAGTGCTGGTTATGGAACTAAATAAACATGTTCCCTCTAACTAAGGCCCCTTCTCGCTTCCTACTTTCTCCTTCTTTCATTTCATCAGAATGGTGTTGACTCTTTGGCGGAAGCATTCTTGTTACTTCAAGTGGATAGATTGGCCAAATGTATTAATGTGAAGTCACTGGATGTGGATTGTTTGAGGTTGGATTTGGAATGAGATCTACTAAGTCACATTAACCATTAATACACAAGGGGTTGTACACCACCTTGTTCTTGAGACTCCATTCCATTCTCTTCTTTCCATCATTCTTTCTCCATTTTCCAACTCATTGCTGATTGTATCAATAGTCCATATTTTAGTTGATGCATTGTTTTCTTTTTTGGTAAATTCTTGTGGTTAAGATTTTAAATCTTGCTTCCAAATGGCATTTTCAGAGCCTACAAACTCTTTCAATGTGGGATTGTCAGGGAATTAAGGGCATGAGCCTACTTTGGGGAGGATCCACTGGCATTCCTATTTCGTGCATTAGTTAATTTCTTTTCCTTAAACATTTTCACAATCACCATTTATTTTGTTCATTTCCATCTCTAACATCCATTTCATCGACTTTGCCATTGTTTCCTTTTCTCCGTCTTTCTTATTCCTTATCTTTTTCCATTCTCTCGCTACCGGAGGTTTGCTCTTAGTCATGGGGGTCCTAGTATAATTTTTTTATGTTCTCTTAACCCCTACACCTCGGGTAGTCACCAGTGTAATATCTCCAAAATCTGCATCAACCATATCATAACTCAGCCAATGGATCGTACACTGAGGCAAGGTATCAACTGCATTGCGATTCATTTACCCTTGCTAATTTAATATTGTGTTGTGTGTGCAGATGGTAATCATACACCAATGGATTGAATCCAGAGGGAACACTTGGAATGGACTGGTGCTAGAGCAATTATGCAAGGAATAAGATCGATGGCATGGTTATGGATGGACAACAGAAGGCGCAATCTTAGCATTGGCAGCAATAGACTTCTTCTTTTCTTCCTCTTTCTCTCTCTTCTCTTTCAGCTACCAAATAAGGCTGGATGTCAAATGTGTATAGTGTTTACTCTTGTTGTCATGAACACTAATATTGTCATGTGTTGTAATGATGATCCATTCACATGTCACCCCATTCACCATTAGTATCATTCAAGTCAATAATCCCATACCTTCCCAATATTTTGTAAGGAACTTGAGGATGAGTTTTTATTCAATCATGGGGGTATGATAAGCCACGATATCACGTATGCGATATCACATCCGCGATATCGCATCTGCCCTCGTGATATCACGTATGCAATATCGCGGCCCGCCGCAATGTCTATAAATAAGAGGAGGCTTTCCCTATTTTAGAAACTTAGACTTAGACCCTTAGCCAAACTATAGCAATTTTACCATTCTAGAGTTAGAATAATTTCCATGTGCCCGCAGTAGGAGTCTTAAAGTGAATGGATCTTTATTCAAGAAAATTGTACCTGAGCACACATTTGTGTATAGAAATAAAGACGAACTTTATGATAAACCTTGCAGCATATGGACTAAGCTAAATAGTAATTAATTATTGTTGAATGTTTAAATGCTTTCTTAGTTAATTAATCTCTCTCAACCCTTGACTCTCCTAGTTAAGTGCACTCAGTATGACCGCTTCGAGCATGTGTGTAGCACTTGGTAACCCAGTAATGATTAGCGTTTGGTAATCCCAACAATGTTGCACTAGTTCAGGATGTGTGCGGCAAGTGGGAATGGATACTAGTGTTAGGACAATTAGAACTTAGTTACGGAATAGTTAATGAAAGTTAGTCACTTAGTTCTCCTTACCTTCCCCTACTAGCATAAGACATTAAAAAGATAAAAGCTATAAAAATCATATACCTCAAGCTTACTTAACCATACAACCATGAAAATACAAGTAAGTTTGGGAAGACAACGAACTACGACCTACGAGTAACTATCTAGATACCATAACTAGCCCATCTATGGAGTTCGACCAAATCGTGCGTGAAACGCTCGTATTCGTATGGTTGAGTGTAGGGGTACCTCACCACTCATCAACTATGAAAATCTAGCTCTCTGAGAAGATGTCCACTATTTTTTGGAGACATTTATTTTGGGTCCAAGACATCTCCTCACTTAGTAAGACATCTTGTTTGAGAAATCTCCTACAAGGCCAAGACAACTTGCCTGAGATGTCACCAAAATCAGCAAGAGATCTCCTCTAACCTTAATATGTCTTTTGTGACCTCTAGGTCTTAGCCCAAACATCTTCTAGCCCTCCAAGACATCTTCATCATGTTTGAAACCTACAAACACAAATGTAGGGAAGGAACAAAGGGGATCAAGATTAGTGTCCCTATGCCACAGTATGCTCCTTCAACCTCCAACCAATGTATCAAACTAGTTACATCATACTTCTACCTCTAACACTTCTACCAACTTTATTTACATGCATAGTCATGTAGGAAAAGTCAATACTCTTCAAGTAGTCAATTCCATCTTGCTATCTCTTGGAAAGTATTACTACAGTGGGTCATCATATCTACATTAACTATTAGATCACATAGCATGATTAATCATCAAAGGACATAATTACCATACAAGACTCCTAAGTATCTCAAGTATCTAGTCTAATGTTAAGTTAATCATTGGTTGACTAACTATGACAATTAAATCTTCACTCTTGCTAATAAGATTTTCAAAGGCTATTACTCCAACTCCTATTGTAACAAATAATAGTAAATATTCTAGCCTACTTGCAACCTCCTAATCGTCAAACATCCCAAAACATCATCATAGTTGATCTTTAATGGTAGTATGCATTGATTATGCTACTAAGTAATCTCAACAAGCTTGCAGTAGTCCTTTGCCAAAGAAGGAAGTCCTGAAGTTTGGATTGCATGATAGAGGCCACCACAATCACCTCTACTACTTCTTTTAACTAGGTAACCTACAAACTATAATTTTGAGTCTAATTCCACTTTCCTCCTAGACTAACTAGGTCTAAGTTTCTTGTAGAAGTATTTCCAAGCAACTAGGTTTGAGTTTCCCTAAAGAATTGAAAGCTCCTTAGAACTTTTAAAGATTTAATGTATACATTACCTTTCACAGTGCCTAACTTAGCCTCACTTGTGTCTCATACCATGTTAAAACTAGCCACTACTAATTTGTTACTTAATCTCATATGTGTCTCATACCACATCAATACGATCAATTGTTGTTGAAGTGGCATCACTTGCATCTTTGATAGTTTTTGCTACATCTAAACTAGATGCTATCCTCCAAGATATGATAGCTATGGTAACTCTATTAATCATAAGACTCATAAAAGGCATCAAGAAGAGATATTATTATTAGATGCAAAAAGAAACCTAAAACAAAGAATAAATCTACTACCTTCATGAATGGACAAGATATTGCCTATTGAAGAACAAGCCTCTCAAGATCACAAGTTCAAAGCACCAACAAACTTAAGATAGAAGAAGCTATGAATGTTAAATGATGGTTGAAAGAGAAACCCACCTTCTTGTAAAATCCAAATCATAAATATCCATACGTGACTTCTAGAAAGTTCTAACTTGAGACTTATTAACCAATTGGTATCATGTGATAGATTTAAGGTAAAGATAAACATCATCTTTAATGAGGCTCACATCAAGTCTGCTTATTCTTATCCATAGACAACAAGCTTTGTAGCAAAAGAAAATAATCAAAATGCAAATAAATATAAAATCTCATATTAATCACAAATATAAGAAGATGATACTTATTACATAGAAATCACATTAGTAGAATGTCAAGTCAAATGAACTAATAATTAAGTCATATGCACAGTTAAACTATTAATGAATTCACATGCCAACAAAGATAATGCTCATATAATTAAAATATAAAATCATTATGATTAAAATTACAAAAGTTAAAGTCCAAAGTCTCATGTCAAACATCATCACAATGAGGTGATACTCATTAAAAGAAAATTTAAGTATCATGTCAATTACAACAATTATTAAGTCTTATGTTAAAATGCCAAAAGAATAATAAAATGATACAATATAATATGTTGTTGATAAATCAAAGTTTCTAATGACTTCAAGGTTCTCTTTCCCTTTTCCTATTCTTTATTTAAAATTAAAAAAAAAACAAACGTGATAGAATTTCACTTAGTAAAGTTTAATTTGAAGTACTAAAACCATGTTATCTCACTAAAACAATTGAAAAGTTCAAATTCTTTCTAAAAACTAAAGTTAGGATTTTTTAAAAGTAATTCAAAATTTCTAATTCTTTAATTTATAACTTCTTTAATGAATAAGAAATTCCATTGCAACATACAAAAATATAGAAAAAATATAGAAATTATAATTATTCTATTATTTTTTTAACTATCTAATTGAATAAATTTGTAATGTTGCGACCATTATATTTGATCTAATCTATTAAGAATTTAGTCGTGAATAAAAATTAATAAATGTAAACTTATTACCATATAAGGTGTTGAACTTCTCACTACTATCTAATACATGTTAATTAATTATACCCCACACATGTATATATACAGGTATAAGTGATGCATAAAAATTTTCATGTGCATCAACTTAATGCTTTTCCTAAAATTTTGAACATATTTTCTGCATAAATAACCCAAAAAATGCATAAAAAGACATCAAATTTATTTGACAATATCATAAACTACCTATTTGACTTGATCTTGTCTTATGCAACATCTAGCAACATGTTGGATCTCCTAACCAAATTTTTATGCTTTTGTTGACCTCTAACAAGAAAGACTCTCTTGTTCAAACTTTTCCATTATGAATACCTTACCTTGTATGTTAAAAGTAATTGACTTTACTCATCAAATTTGCCATCCATACATCCAAATGTAATGGCCATTATAATTCAATTTCGAGTAACTTTCTAAATGTAACATAGATGCATGTTATATTATAAATTTTAATATGGATTTTTCTCACAAGCCAAACAATTTTATTTATGTGATTGGAAGAGAAATTCCTATGCACCACCTCTATTTATCAATGCATTTACCCAATTCCTTAAAATTATCTCAAAGTTAAAGGAAATATATAACCAAGTTCCCATGTGACAGGAGATGTGATCAGCAGTTCCACACAATGTGCACCAGCGTGAGGTGTCTATAATGTTCAGGAATATAAAAAAGAAACAAAAGAAAAGGCAATGTCGTTTTTCGTTGAAAAGAATGGCACCTTCACATGCGTATGGATCATCTTTCCTCATTTCTAACTGCCTGGCTTTATTAAAAGCACAATTTCTTGTGGTCCTATAACCAAAGTCGTCAAAGTCGTCTTTATGCTTAGTCACTGACTCTAGGCAAAAATTCTTGTGAAAAAAAAAAAAAAACCTTGCATAGGTTGGTTGTTAAGCTTAATTTCAATGAATGTTTTAATGTAAAATTTTGAGTGTACACGGGAATTGATGTCCAGATTTATATAAACAAGTTTTACAAGTAAAATACACTTGAAACACAAACTGTTTTTAAACATAATGAAAGCCTATCTGGCTCCAAGATTGCTATGGAAGCAAGGATGCGCATTTTAGGAAACACACGGTATTCAGTACAAATGAAAATAGATCAGAAGATGAACGTAAAGCCGAGACTAGTTCACATTATGCACCGCACGTAGCCCACGTAACGGTACATTATCCACCACAAGTAGCCCATGTAACATTCACTTATATCGAACGTATATCAGGTAAGATATTAGATATAATATATTTATACCTGGAAACGCCATGTAAATGCAAATTAGGGTTTGTAACATAAACAGGGATAGGGTAACGTTTCAAAATATGCTTTAACATTGTCAGACAATACTTGATGGGAAAAGGCTTTTAAGTGTTCGGTTATTAAATTTATAGTATTGCCAATAAATTTGCAAACAAACATAAGACACAAGCAGAGAATTAAAATGTTAAAATTGTCTTGTTTGGTACTGTAACCGTATGAAAAATTTTCAATTAAATACAGCAGAGCAACCAGAACAGAGCCCCTTCGCTAATCCCTTGTGCCTTCCTTCACTGTCAATATTTTGCCCACAATTCACAGCACCGGCTAATCAAGATTTGGCATTGATGTTAACGTGGGTGCCACTGAGGATACCCGCGAATCCAGTCCATTCCATTTACTGGAATGACAAAATCCATACTCCAAAGCCGAGTGTCAGCACTATCTTGCTCTCTTCTTCACACAGCAGCAAATCCTTGGATTCTGAAGTGAAATGGCTGATTCTTTTTCTTCTGAGCAGTGCTGATGAGCGATGTTAGCTGATCAAACAGCCTTTCATCACAAGGGATGATGACACCCAAATGATGATCAAACCCAAATTCATCAGCAGACTTTTTCAGAAGTTCAGCAAAAAGAGAATGATTGAGAAATGAAGTGGGAATGATGAATCTGCTTCTGTGTTCACCCACATAGACTGCACAGTGACCCTTGGGCACATCTCTGCTTATCTTATGCTGCTCCCAGTTTCTCAAACTAACAAATCTCCTCATCTTCTGAGGAGACTGAGATTGTGCAAACTTTGAAATAACTTTACCAAGAATTCTGACGGTTCCTTTCACCATTTTCCCTGAGATCAAGAACTCAGATAACTGGGATAGAAGAAATCAGGATGTGTGATGAAAAAAGCAATAGAAAGAGACTAAGCCAAAGGAAATGGCAATTGATGTGATTATGATGAGAAGGAAACAGGGTAGAGGTCCAATATATAGGAAGCCTCTACTGATTACTCAAGGAAGCAAATTAACTTCATCAACCAAAGACAAAGAAAAAGATAAATTCTCAGTCTGTACTAGGTGTGTGGCTTGTGGGTGCCCTGTGGAATCATAAGGCACCACATGTGAGGTGTTTTTGACACAGCAGACCCCACAATTTTTGCTTTCAAGAAAAACATGCCCTGTGGTTTCATTTCATACTCGGGTGGACCAGTCCATTGCATGAATCATTACAATCTGACGTTTAAGAGGGGGTGTGGTGGTGGCTCTTAAAAGTTAAATTCATGTTCAGAATCTTCTGATGATGGCATGTGATTTTTGGACAAACATGATGTTAACCTGGCACGTTGTACGGTGATGCTTCACCCTCTTTGATTGCTATAGATCTTTGATTTTAATCATCATGCATGGATGTCCTCCCTGTGGTTGTTTAGAGGCTTGTCCTTGAGTAAAACGACAATTTTCAATCTTTCATCATTGGCGGTGCTGATTGCGTAAGCTGCCTTTTCTGCTTTGTGGTTTCATCTTTATGTCATGACATTTGTTTTATCTACAGCCATATGAATCGTTGGACAGCTGGACAAATCTCCTTATTTTTGGATAATATAAGGAGCAACATCAGCACCCTATGTTTCACAACCTTTTCATCAACTCATGCTGTTTCACGCACGCTTTCTCCTACTTCAAACGTGATTACCAGGGTTGAAGTATACCTGCTCTATTTATACGCTTAGATAAGTTTAGGAATATGTAACGTTATGATTTACCAGTAATTTCAACTTCTGAAATGAAGGATAACCATACAACTTTAATTTTACAATTATAATAGCTTGTACATCACATTGCATAAAATATATAGTTAATGTTAGGATGTTTTTAAATTTTAACTATGCATCAAATTGATTTCTACACTTCAGAGGATAATACCCTGAAGTCCCTGAATGCTTCCAGAGAACTAAAGAATAGCATTTAGATAGCAAAGAAACACTTGTATAATCTATATTAATACATTCCAAATTCAAAGTTCCATTTTTTATTTTAAGTTGTGTCTTCTGTTGTGTCCAAATAAATAAATAAAAACAAAGCGCACAGATGGACATTATGGTCAACTTTAAACAGCAAATAATCAGATATCATCCCTCCCTTATGGTCATTTTCAGTGATGTAATGGAGGGATAAAAAAAAATTTAGATTAATAAAAGCAAAATTATAATGTATGGTGTTTAAAGTAAGATGCCAAAAACATAGTTACCAACTTCATTTCTTGAACCAAGCAAGCAGGGGATGTACACAAAGCATATGCATTAGTTTGCTGATAGTTTAATCCCAATGTTATGTCCAAGGGCATTGGTTTTTCATTTTATCTTATAATTGTTAGAGTGATAAAAGAAGGGACACTTACATCGGAACTTCAAAAGGTAGATAAAATTGATTTGATCCATTGCTTTGTTTTTTATCCCATGACGGATTAATGATTTTCTAACATGACATGGAGAGTACCTGTTGCAATGCCAAAAGTCTTAGTTAATGCCAAGAAAATGCAATGTTGTTTCTCTTTGGAGAGATAGGTCCCTTCACATGGAGTGCAGACCATCTTTAAGGCCCTCTGGATATTTGAGTCACCTTCCTTGTGGTCCTGTCAACAAAGATGTTCTTAATGATTAAGAATACCAGGAAAAAATTCCTTGCGTACCAAAGTTTTCATGGGTGGATTGTTAATTTCAATTTTCATTGCTTAAGGTACCAAGGAAAATTTCCAGTTTACATTGGGTATTGATGTTGAGATTAGAACAAACAAATTTTGGAATACAATATATTCAGAAACAAGGATAGATTCAGCATTGAAATCCTTCCGTTTTGCTGCTTCCTGGGTGCCTTCCTCCATTATCAAAATTTCTGTCGTTGCTGCCGACATGACTCAGCATCCGCCATTAAAGAGTTGGCACTGATGTTGATGTGGGTTCTCCTGCAAACACCTGCCAATCCGGTCCATTCCATTTACCCGAATGACCAAAGTCGAACTCCAAAATAACTGTGTCAGCTCTAACTTGCTTTCTTCTGACTTCACAGAGCAGCTAATTCTAGGATTTTGGAGTACAGTGGTTGACTCTTGTTTCTAGCAACGCTGAGGAAGGATGCGAGCTGCTCAAACAACCTCTCATCACAAGGAATGACGATGCCCATATGATGATCAAATCCAAATTTATCAGCAGACTTTTGCAGAAGATGAACAAAGAGGAAGTGATTGAGAAATGAAGTTGGAATGATGAATCTCCTTCTCTGCTCACCTACATAGACTGCACAGTGACGTTTGGGCACATCTCTGCTTATCATATGCTGCTCCCCATTGTTCAACTGAACAAATCCCATCATTTTCTGAGGAGAATGATATTGTGCAAACATTGAAAAAACTCTGCAAACGATTCCAACTGGGCTTTTCACCATTTTCCCTTAAGATTGAGAAATTGAAACGAAAAGATGAGGATGTGTAGTTGGAGTAGTAGGAATAGGCCGAGCCAAAGCAAATTCCTGTGCTTATGGTCAGAAGGAAACAGAGTAGAGGCCAATATATAGGAAACCTGTACTGATTACTGAAGCCCAACCTGACTTCATAAACATAAGACAGAGAAACACACATGCCTGTGGCTGTGGCTGTGGCATTTTGTGAAGTGTGGAGGCAATACACATGTGGGGTATACTTAACACAGCATACCCCACAACGTCCCTGTGGATTTACTTCAAACTCAAATGGACATGAAGCATTGCAATCTGCAATCAAGAGTGTGCGCAGGTGCTCTGAAAAGTTAAGTGAATGGTTGGGGATTGGGATTGTGTTGGGATCCCAAGATATTTTACCTACAAAACTGCATGGATGCTTATATATATGGTGATGTTTCAAGCTGTCTAATTGTTGCTGTAGGTCTCTGCATATAGTGTTTACTCGTTGCAGACGTCATCGCTCGCTGGCTGTTAAGAGCTTGTCTTTGTATCAAATGACAAATTTCAATCCTTCATCATTGGCGGTGCTGCTAAGTGCATGTGATGCTTTGTTTTTTTTACGGGTTGTGGGTTTATCTTTCCTGTCACGGTGTTTGTTTTACCCACACCATGAATCATTGGACGGCAGCCGTGCTATCTCTGCAGCCTTCACTATGTTCAAGCCATGTATTGTTCGTGTTTATTGCATAGCATCTTCCAATAATTGGAACAGTACTGTTCATTCTTTAAACAGAAATTCCATTGGATTCCTAGAATCTCAAGTGCAGCGCTGTCCTATGTCAGGTCAAAGCACTGTTATGATACTTGATAACCATTACTGTGCCCGTTATGTATCATACCCTCTCTTTGAAGTCAAAAAGCATAATTTTCAGCCATCCTGTATGAAAAATGGAAATGAAAGTACTTTTTCATGTCCTTGAAAGACATTGGAGTGTCTATATTGCTTAAAGGAGATCCAGTAATTTATGAGTCTTAGAAACCTCATTAAGGATGTTGGTTGTTCCGGGTGTTTGGTTTTGGTGTGTGAAGTGTTTCTTGTGTGCTTGTGTTGGATTATCATCATCATAATCACACTAGCCTTGTTTCAACAAAATGGCGTCACCTACAGGAGTTCTTTTTCACCATTCACCTCTATGAAGAGCTAGATTTTTGTTTATTTGCAATTTCTTTAAATCATCTTTGACTTTTTTTTTCCATGTCTTCTTTAGTCTTTCTTTCATTGGCTTTCCCAAAATAATGATGTAGCAACCTTTGTTTATAGACTTATTGTCTAATCTTCTTTGAACATATCCAAACCATCTAACCCTCCATTCTTGTAGTTTATCTAAAATAGAAGCCACTCCAAGTATTCCTCTATTATCTGTATTCTATAGTTCATCTATTTTAGTAATATTCAACATCTATGGAAGTATTCACATTTTTGCCACATTGATTTATTGATCATTTCTTTTTTGTACTACCAGATATTCAACACCATATAAGATAGCAAGCCTAATTGTTGTCCTGTAAAATTTCTCCTTTAATTTTATTGGTATTCTTTTATTATAGAGAACACCACTAGCTTGTTTCCACTTTGACTATCCTAGTTCAATTCTATTTCTGATATCTTTATCAATTTCACTATCTAATTGGAGGGTTGATCCTAGGTAGTGAAACTATTTGCAATCACGGACTTTTTTGCCTTGAATTGTAACTTCTATCACCACTTTTTATGTTATTAAAATTGCATTCTATATATTCTATCTCACTTCTGTTAATTTTTAAGCTTTTTAATTCTAGATCATGTCTCTACTTCTCCATTTTAGCAACAATCTTTTCTTAAGTTGTAACCACCAATACAATATCATCTGCAAATATCATACACAAAAGAAGTTAGTTTAATCAAAGTGTTGGGGTTACAAGTCAAACTAAGGAAGCTAATCTAGGAGGACTAGAGACCAAGAAACCTGGTTCAACCAAGTGCTAAACACCACAATAAAGTAGAGATTAATGAAGCTGAATGGAGAATTTTGGGATGTGTAGAGGCAAGGATTGACCAAGGCAACGTTAGTTTCTCTTAACCCTAGATGTAGCCTAGACATTTAGGCTTCATGGTGAACATCCAAGTCTACAGTAGCCAAAGTTTAGAGTTCATCTTCCACCTAGTCAAAATGTCCCAAGCCTTAGCCCAAATGTCCCAAATTGTGGACATCTAAGGCATGATGGTGAATACCCCAAATGGTGGAAATCCCAACCTCAATGTGGACATCCCACTAGAATTGACCTAGATCTTAGGATGGATGCTCAACATGTTCTAGACATCCCACACAAGCCTTTTCCTTATGAGTTTGGATGTTCAAGCTTCGAATGGAACATCTTAGGTAGGCATTGGAGAAAATAAAGAAGATGTTTTTAGTTTTTTTCCAAACTCTAGGTCTTTTAAGAAAACTTTCATGTATGTAAGGATTAAAAAGGAATGGTTCCAGATCTTAATTCTTAAAGCAATCCAAGACAACCATTGGCTTAACCTCATTAGATTAAATATCTTGTTTTGGCTAGGATCTTGCAAGAGTTGGAAGATTGTTGAAAGTTGTACTACCATTACTATATCATTCTCCCAAGGTTTTGATTGTTATTTTATATCATCTATGTGTGCATGTTGATCAAATTTGTTACTCTCTCATTATTGCATCATCGATGCTTGGATCTAGGTCAAGGGCTTATTGTCCCATTCATTGCATTACCCTAGTGTGTACATAACTTATGTAAATCTAATTTGTAGAATCATCCATCCTACACTCTCATTCTTGTTGTAATCCTTAAAGTTGTGTGAAGTCTAGGTTCTCAATATGAGGAGATCTACATTGTAACCCTATGGGGTTCAAGTGTTTGTCAATTTGCTTTTACCTAAGAAATACATAAATGTGTTTTGTGGGAGTATCATAATTTATTCTTGACCTTGCAAGGTCCTTGGAAGTCATGTGGGATACCAAGCTTATTGTTTGCCTTGCAAAAAGTGTGTAGCATGTAAAGATCTACCCCAATGGTAGTCTTAGCCACAGCTTTTAATTCATAATAGATTTTAAGGTACTGAGCTTTACCACACATATCATTGAGTTCATTTTATTTAAGCAATTAGTTATATTTTCAGTATTTTCATTTCCCATTCATTTGTTGATCTTTCTTAGGTTAGAAATGTCTTTTATGTTGAAGGTTTGGAACATAATATCTTACGTGTTAGTCGTTTTTATGATGAAGATTACAATTTTATATTTCAAATGCTATGGTAAAAAGGAAGAATAGGTAATGGAATGAAATGGCTATTGATGCATAAATTTTGGATGCACCAACACTAGGAAAGAAAATTCATTTGAGAAGACTATTGCCTAGGGCTCCTCCCATATGAGTACAGAAACCCAGGAATAGTCTCAGTTGAAGAGGGCCATGTGATGTTGCAAAAATGTAAATTAAATTGAAAGTTGGGAAATTTAACATGAACAGTCTTGAATTCCAAGACTTGATGAAAATACAATAGTTCACTAAAAATAAATAAATTTTCCCTAGTCCCTACTATTTTTGTCAATCTATTACTGCGAGTGGTGTCCACTGCCACGTAGGAAGACTTCAACCACCATTGAAAAGGAAGAGAGAGAAATAGTGAGATGCACCCACCAAGAACATGATATGCATACGCCGCCATCACTGTCATGATCACCACTGCTGCCTTAGGAGCTTGCTTGCTTATCATGTGGACCAAGAGGAAGGAAAGAGGTTGTGGGCTTTATTAGTTGTGCACACACCATTCAAGGAGAGAGAGAAGGCTGCCCATTGTAACCCAAGAAAAGAAGAAGGAAACCACCACTTACTAGTTTCCTTGGCTGGCCGTTGTGCTACCAATTGTCGTTGGGGTAGAAAAAAATAGGGAAGCTATTAGAGAGAGAGAACAAATCCTCATGCTCCTCAGAGATCCTACACACATGCTGTCAATGGGCATGCTGATAATGCACAAGTGCGCAATAGGAATGCCAAGGGAAGTGCAATTGACTACTAATAATGCTCTATCTGGCAACATTGCCATCATGTACACTGTTGTGCTAACCGTCGTTTAGATTGTCAATGGACTAGGAAGAGAGAAGAGGCTCAACCTGAGTTGTTGTGGAGGCCCTAGATCCTCCTTGAAAGAAAGAGAAACTGTTGTCTCTAGTTTTCTGGCTGGAGAAGGGAGTTCTCCCTCCCAAGATTCAATGCTGCCCTCCACCTATGTGCACCTCAATGGAGAGAGACATTGCTACTTGCTGAGAGAGACAAAGAGCTTGTTGCCATCTACAGCTGCATCACTATTGGAAATTGATGCCTATGGGTTTCTTAGCTGCCTTCACCTCCAAGATCCAATCCCTCAGCCAGTAGTCAGTGGATGGTCATTAGCAGTGTTAGCAGGTAACGTCTCCAATTCTAGACAACATGCAAATAGCATTAGACACTGCAGTGTGTCAGAGATGCAACCAAAGGTTGGTGGTGTGCATTCTACAGTGATGATGGCTAGGCACGCATGCACTTTATGTGTGGTAGCAGTGGGGTGGTGGTAGCACACAGTGAAACTAGCAACAACAAAGAGGCAACCATCGAGGACTCACCTCTTGGGCTAGGAAACCAACAGGCGGTGATTTCTTTCTTCTTCTTTTACACTGTATCAGGCAGCCTACTATCTCTCCCTGAATGGCATGCACATGGTAGATGATGCTAGTAGCCTCTTTCCTCCCCAAGCTAGTGGTGGTGATCATGATAGCAATGGTGACATATGTGTAGCAGGTGGTTGGTGGATGCATCTCACTATCTCACACTCTCTCTCTCTTCGACGATGGTCGAAGTCTTCTTGCTTGACAACGAGTGGCACTGGTAGTGATGGATTGATCGGCAACATTTGCAACACTAGGGAAAATTTATTTCTTTTAATTACTTATTGTATTAAAGACACTCATTTAATTTAAATTCTTGATTTTTTTTACTTGTTTATGGAACACCACATTGCCCTCTCCAATTGAGACTATTCTCGAATTTCCATACCGATACAAGAGGCACCCTAGGCAGTAATCTCCTAAAATGAGTTTTTCCCCAAGTATTGGTGCAACCAAAATTTATGCATCAACAATGGCAAGAACCATGTTGAGTGAATACAATGTACCATATAAATTCTGGGGGGAGGTTGTTAATACTATATGTTATGTTTTCAATCAAGTTTTGGTAAGAAGATTAATAAACAAAACTCCTCATGAATTATGGTTTGGCAACAAACCTAGAGTTGATTAATTTCATCCTTTTAGTGCAAAGTGTTTTACCTTAAATCAAAAGAATCACTTAAGAAAATTTGATGCTAAATCCGATGAAGGAATATTTCTTGGTTACTCTTCTACTAGCAAGGCATATTGTGTATATAATCAAAGAATTAAGGTTAATGATGAGAAAATTTCTTTTATGTGTGTACAGGAAGAAGAAGAAGTAGTAGTGTAAATGCCCCATAGTACTACACCATCTGTTGAAGTTAAAGACCATCCATAAGAGAGGGAACCTAATGAAGATTCAAATAAAGAAAAACCTATGGTAGTAGAGGCTTTGAAGATGCCAAGAGTAACAAGAGCTCTTTAGGAAAGCAACATTATCAAAATTTTAAATGATGGAGTTAAAACTAAAAGAAACATAAGTAAACTTTGTGCCTATGCAATCTATCTATCATAGGGTGAACCAAAAAAGTTTAAGGAAGATAAAGAAGATGAACATTGGATACTAGCTATGAAACAAGAGCTAAGTCAATTTAGAAGAAATGATATTTGGGAATTGGTTCCTAGACCAAAAGATAGACTTATCATTAGTTCTAAATGGATCTTTAAGAATAAAATCAATGATTAAGAAATCATCATTAGGAATAAGGCAAGATTTGTAACCAAGGGTTACAAACAACAAGAAGGGGTTGACTTTAAAGAAACATTTACTCTAGCAGCATATATGAAGTTCATTTGTATACTCATGATGCTAGCATACTTCAAAGGATTCACTCTTTATTAAATGGATGTAAAGAATACCTTTCTAAATGGAGTAGTGCAAGAAAAAGTCTACATTGAATAGTCTAAAAGGTTTGTTGATTTTGACATTCTTGATTATGTTTATAAATTAAAAAAGACTTTATATGAACTTAAATAGGCTCCTTGTGCTTGGTATGAAAGATTATCTAAGTTTCTTATTGATTAAAAATTTATTAGAGGAAGTTCTGATCCTACTATGTTCATCAAAACTTTTGACACTTGACTTCTTGATACTTCAAGTTTAAATAGATAATTTTATTTTTGGTGCTACAAATCAACAAAACTATTTAAAATACCCCTTTCTCAAGTATTATTATAAGAATATAATTTACACTGAGTTGTACGAATTTTAGATAAAAAATATAATCTCTTTAGAGCATTTTTATACATCAAACACTTTCACAATTTATAAAGGATAAAAAAGTCACAGGGTTCGGAAAAAGCAATAAAGTAAGCATAAACCTTTATTACTGATTGATTTTGCTTCTTCAACAGACTATGGTAATATAACCAGACGATCCACAGTGAAGTGATCCATGTATCTAACATAATTTAACTTTGCACTTTTGCCCAAATATTAAGTGTTTTCTCTAATATATTGATTAATAATTTTACAAACATATGAGTAATTATGATGAATCTATAATTATTACCTTAAATTACCTTTGTTCAACCAAACTTTTCAACTGATTTTTGTAGGAGACTAAGTAAGTTAGGTTGGCTAAGAAACCAAGTTAGAATAACAAATCTTCTTCTATTATGCCCTACATAGGCTTCACAGTGTCCCTTGATGTACATATATGATTAAGTTGTCATGCTTCCATTTCCGAATTTCATGAATCTTTGCTTCCCTATAGAATGTGATTGTCTCAACCTTGAAAATGCTTTTGTAACAGTTGTTGCACTACCTCTTGCCATTTTGCTTCTATTTTACAAGGTAGTAACACTAGCAACAAATAAGAGGACTAACATTCCCAACACACAAGTCAGCTGCAATTGAATGAAAATTGTGTCTTAGATTTTGAATGAAACAGGGAAAAGCACATATACACCAAAATAGTCACCTATGAGTATAGGAGGTCAAGAAAATAGTTAGCCTAATTCACTGAAAGGAATCAGGATTAGTGCATATAGGTAGAAACACATGAGACATACATTCTAAGACTATTCTATAGAGCAAACCCTCCTTGACTTCCTTGTTCTTCAAGGGAGATAGTTGCCTTGCAATTTTTTTTATTGTTGTTGTAGTGGACCATTTCTATGATATTTCAGCTAGGTTGTCATGTATAAATCATGGTATAGGTGGCCCTCCATCTCCATTGTTGTTCAATTGGCCATGTTCCTTTGTCCCTGTTCTCTTGATCTTCTCTATATAAAATTTGTACTTAATTTCTTGCCATCTTTCCATGTTGGGATAATTCATCATCAATTTGTTTGCCTTGCTAATTCAATTTATCATCTTAATCAACCCTAATCAACAAGGTTTTACACTGTTGGTTTTTTCTAGCCACTTTGTCCCAACTACTAGCTATATGCAGGGGTTTTCCTCCTAAACTTCTCTTCACTGGTTGTTTCCTTTAAAATTTTATTCAATTTTATGCATTGCTTGAGTTCTTAACTTCCTAAGTCTTTTTATTAGCTTTTCTTTGTCAGTTATTTTTTAACATCCATTTGAAATTACTGTTTGTGATGCTGATTTTTAAATTTAAATTAATTTTTATTTCATTAAAAGCATCAATATTTTCAAATTATTCACCTAGTTTAAGGTTGTAATAATAAGGATTGAGACACATGTGACACAGTGGTTAAGGCAAGAAAGGGATAACATTTCTGCTTTCTCATGACAGTTGTTGAATATGATAAGTGTTATAATTATTTTAAGCAGTGTTAAATGGATAAGCCTGAGACCTAAGTAAGTATATTCAGTACTTATTGCATCTTGTCAGATCTCGTAATGGTAAATTCTCTCTTTAACATGAAAATAAAAATCCACACCAAAAGGTTTTGGACAATATATGGTGGTATCCTACTTTGGATGAATAATAGCTAAATATAATAGCATTTATAGAATCTAACAACAAATTTTGTTCATTTAGGATGCGTTTGGTTTTCTCAATCTGCTGATGCCTTAATTCATATAACTCTAAAGATCCAGGCAGATGATGCCTTCCATAGTAAAATCTGGAGTGATTCAAAAATCAATCCAGCAATTTACAGAGTTTTCTTAATTCAAGCATCCAAATATACCCTTAAATGTAAACAGGTTCATCTTCCTTGAGCCTTTCAAGAACCTTTTTGCTATTTTACCCTTTTCCATTTTAGCTATATGACAAATAAGCAATACCGGTACTCTTATGTCTTAACCGTTTCATGGATGAATCATTATTTTACCCCTTTCCCATTTCAGCCATTTCTAGCCACTTTGTCCCAACTACTAGCTATATGCGTGCATATGCTAAAATGAGTCTTCTGCGGTGTACAGGTGGAGAGGTTATGAGCTACCAGTAGTTTCCCACTTTGAGGAGAAAAGGCCCATTTGTCAAGTTTAATTCTACGGTTCTACGGTTGTGACACACCTGTGCATTACATTGTAGAAATTTTGCAGTTGATGTTTGAATGTTTCTGGATGTGCATCAAAATTGATGAACGCCTCAACAATTTACATAAATATTGTCCTGAAAATAAAAGTTCTAATTTTTCATTTTGTATCTTTGGTTAGCCAGCCTACAATTTCCAAAAGTAAATAAATAAAAACAAAGCACACGGACACATGGCCATTATGGTTATAATCAAATAGCATCCCTCCTTCCCACATCTAAGCTATTGCATATTAGCAGTGCAGTTTTAGAACAAAAAAAAACATATCTATAATATATCATTATATTTATTGTGTTTAAGGTAAAAATATGCCAGTCAACCAAAGGGATGCTAAGACACAGTCACCCAATTTTATTTCTCAAAGAATATAAAGTGTATGCTAAGACAGTTACCCAACCTTATTTCTTGAAGAATGCAACCTTATTTCTTGAAGAATGCAAAGTGTAGAGAATGTACAGAGACCTTAAGGATTGGTTTGCTGACCATCTGATTCCAGCAGATGGGTAGTGAAGCAGATGGGTAGTCACACATGTTTTCTTACTAATTATTACAGTTTTTTTTGTAAGAAAAGAACATTTATAGCGACTTGGTTTATTCCAAAAATAGGCAAAGTTTTTTCAGATTTAGAATAAACAAAATTTGAAATAAAATATATTTGAAACCCAAATCTAGAACATTGTCGAATCCCATCACAATACAAACTTTTCATTGAAGTTGGGAGGTCCAATTTAGTAAACTTAGTCCCGGTAAAAAAGAAAGTAGCCCAGTAGCCCACTGAGAAATATGAGTTAACAAATTTTCAGCCTAAGAAGATGAATCTATGCTAGCAATAGCCCGGTCACTGATATTAGACAAGAAAAAGAATTATTATATTTATTGTTTTGCCACAAATATAACGAAAAGGGAAACAGAGAGAGAAGTAAGTAACCAAAACGGTTTTTCTTTTGTAAAATTTTCATTTGCATTTACAATTTTAATTTTACATTCATGCAGAGCAACAAGAGCAGATTCAACAATGAAATTATTTCCATGTTGCTATATACTTGTGCCTTCTTCCGCTGTCAAAATTTTCCTGTTTCTGCCCATCAAAATTTGGCATTGATGTTGATGTGGGAGCTCCTACGGACACCAGCCAATCCTTACCATTCCATTTACTGGAATGACCAAATTCAAACTCCAAACCAGTGTGCCGGCCCTAACTTGGTCTTTTACTAGTTCACACTGCAGCAAATTCTGGGATTTTGGAGTGGAGTGGTTGATTCTTCTTCTTTATAGCGGTGCTGAGGAAGGATGTGACCTGCTCAAACATCCTTTCATCACAAGGAAGGAAGACACCCAAATCCTGATCAAAACCAAATTCATCAGCTGATTT
>MNCI01020244.1:25012-35713 GCA_015680685.1 Gnetum montanum | reverse complement strand
TGTTTTACTTCTGTTTGCTACTTGTATGTTGTTTCTTGGTTAAGGTGATGATTTGCATATGATCAAGAGGGTTTAAACATGATATAAAATCAATGTTTTAATTATTTCTCTTATCAGTAACTCTCTCAATGTTTTATGATTAAATTATAGAATGCTTTAAATGTATAACATAGTGAGAAATGTTTAATTATCTTAGAGGGTTTCAAATTTGATCTTGAAGTTCTTAATTGTATATGTTCTTAACTCATTTTCTTAGTTAGTAGTGTCATCTATTATTGAAGGTATGTCACTCAATCAAAAAAATGTCTATGGGATTAGCTTTCTTTTTCTAATGTGATGTTCTTTTTAAACTATCAAATAATGCATATTTCATTTTGCTCACTGGAATGGCAGAATTAAATGTTATACGTGCCACTTGGAATGCATGACAACAAATAGACACTGAAGCACTTGATAACTGCTTACATTAGCATGTGAAGAAATGTTGCTGAAATTGTTGACCAACTGCCATAAATATTGCTGAGCTTTATCATTCATTTCTTTGAAGATTCCAGAAGCATTAGTGTTGCCAAAAACATACCTGGTAATTTGTTGTGTTATATGCAATTTTATACATTATTAACTAAACGCTATCCAAAATTAGCATAGCGATAATCTTCAAATGCCGATAACATGTAAATGCTGGAAATGATGTTGATACGATGATAAACCCTCAATGATGTAATATAAAGACTTTGTTATTGAACAGGAAGGAGAGAAGAAAAGATCAACAAGTACAATAATTTATAAGAAAGAATTATAATAGGAAATATGCTAAATAAGGAACAAGAAATCTGAAAATAACTGACAGATATTGATGACAACAATTGATTTAGAGAACCAACTAATTTTGGTAGGTTGATCCACAAAATCAAGCCCTAATTGATTTAAGGAATTAACTAAATTTGATAATATTCTGACTTTCTAACACTCGCTCTCAAGCTGGTGAATAGATATCTATCATTCCCAACTTGCTAACAAATGAATTAAAGCTTGGTCTGTATACATCCTTTGTGAGAATATCAGCTTCTTACATTTTGGTAGAAATGTAAGATAGGGCAATTGTTCCATTGTCAACTTCATTTTTTATGAAATTCCTATCAATTCTTACATGCTTCATATGATCATGCTGGATTGGATTTTGGACAATACTGATGGCAGACTTATTATTGCTAAACAACCTCATCAGACCACTTTGGGGTATCTTAACATCTTCTATCAATTTTTGTAGCCAAATGAGTTCACAGATTCCTTGTGTTATAGCTCTATATTCAGCTTCTGCACTACTATGTCTTACAATAGATTGTTTTTTTGCTTCTCCACATCACTAAGTTTCACTAGACCTTGGTACAATACCTTGTAGTAGATTTGCTGTCTTCAATGGCTTCAGCCCAATCTGCATCAACAAAACCAACAATGTTCCTTTCACTGCACTTATTGAACAATAGTTCATTCCTTGGGTATCCCTTTAGATACCTTAGAATTTGATTTACAACATCTTGGTGTCTCTTTTTAGGAGCATAATTGAACTACCTAACAATACTTACATTGAAAGCAATAACTGGCCTAGTGAGAGACAAATAGATGAGTTTACCAACCAAGCGTTGATAGCCTTCTCTATTTATAGGAGGATCTTCTTCATGAGTCTTTTGTTTTTAGTTTCATTCCAATGGAGTTCTTGTTGTCTACACCCCATCTTGCCAGTCTCTTTAAGTAAATCAATGATATATTTCCTTTGGGAGATGAAAACCCCTTTCTTGCATCTAGCAATTTCCATTTCCAAAAAATACTTTAGTGGACCAAGATCTTTGACTTTGAACTTTGCTTGGAGCTTCCTTTTGAGATCTTCAATCTCATGATCATCATCTTTTGTAATCACTATATAATCGACATAAACAATAAGGATTGATCTTTTACCATGCTTCCCTTTTTTAACAAATAAAGTATGATCAACTTGTCCTTGCTCATATCCAAGTTGCTTCATCACACCACTAACTCGAGTAAATCGGGCTTGGGGAGATTGTTTGAGTCTGTAGAGTGACTATTTTAATCTACATACTTCACCTGTACCTTCTTGAGATTCAAAACTAGGTGTTATCCTAACGTAAACTTCTTCTTTGAATGTACCATTTAGAAGGCATTTTGATGTTGAGTTGATGCAACCCCTAATCTAGAATTGCAGCTAAAGACAATAAAACCCTAATAGAATTGAATTTTGCCATACGAGCAAATGTTTTTACATAGTTTATCCCATACATCCAGGTGAACCCTTGTGCCACAAGTCTGGCCTTGTATCTTTCAATGCTGCCATTAGGGCCATACTTGATAGTGAACACCCATTTGCTCCCCACAAGTTTCTTCCCTTTAGGTAGGTGGACTATTTCCCATGTTTCATTGTCTTCCAAAGCCTTCATTTCCTCCATCACAGCCTCCTTCCATTTGGAATTTTCCAAAGCCTCAAAGATGACTGATGAGTGGTGAGGTACCCCTACACTCAACCATACGAATACGAGCATTACATGCGTGATCTGGTCGAATTCCGTAGACTAAGTGCCTACACGCCTCATGGAACACTTAAGGTTAATCATTTGTTGTCTTCCCAGACTTACTTGTATTTTTCACGATTGTATGGTTAAGTAAGTCTGAGGTATGTGATTTTTATAGCTTTTATGTTTTATCGCCCATGCTAATGAGGTAAAGGGTGAAGAGGCTAATTACCTAAATTTAACTAACTAACTAAGCCTTAATGAACCTAGCATCAGTATCCATTCCCACTTACCGTTCACACCCTGAACCAATGCAACCTTGGTTACCAAATGCTATTCGTTACTGGGATTACCAAGCGTAACGCATGTGCTCGAAGTGGTCGTATTGAATGCACTTAACTATGGGAGAAGGGTTGAGAGAGATTTAATTAACTAATAAAGAAATTAAATGATAAACAATAAATAACAGTAATTAAAATCCTAATTAGCTTAGTCCATGCACTACAAGGTTTATCCAACAGTTCGTCTTTATTTCCATACACAAACTTGTGTTCAAGTACAATATTTGCTCGAATAAAGATCCGTTCACTTTGGAGCTCCTACTGCGGGCACATGGAAATTATTCTATCTCTGGAGAGGTAAAACTACCAGAGTTTTGCTAAGGGTCTAGATCTAGAATGAGAAACAAGGGAGAGCCTCCTCTTATTTATAGACTTGGCGGTGCACCGCGATATCGTAGGGGACGACGCGATATCACGGCGAACGCGATATTGCGTCCCATCAATGACCCTCGGAACTTGTGTTTCATCAACCTTTGAAAGAAATGACCTGTAATTATATGATAACTTGGATTATGTGAGATAATTAGAAATGAGATATTTTACACATGAACTCACCCCTTTTCTAACCGCAATTAGAAGATCCAAGTCATCAATCTCTTCATTATCATTCACCACCTCAAACTACTCCTATATACCTCCATCACTTGGGTCTATCACTAGTTTGAGCTCTTGGTTTTGTTGAGGAGCTTGCATCCATCTAGAATATCTCAGAATTGGTTTTGGGTGTGATTCTCCCCTTGGATTTGAATCTGACTCTTGGACTAATTTGACATGAGGTGTGACATGATTTTCTGATGAGAACTTAGGCATAGCAATTTGTAGGGATATGATTGAATCCTAGTGTTACTCTTCTGTAGGTTGATTCTTCCCCTGAAGAGTAACATTGGGATAAAAGAGTTGGTGTTCGAGAAATGTTAAATCACATGATACAAAAACACGTTTTAAAGAAGGGTAGTAGCATTTATACCCTTTTTGTGTAGGATAATACCCTAAGAATACACACTTGAGGGCATTTGGATTAGGTTTCCCATGATTTGGTTGAGCATTATGTACATATACGACACATCCAAAGACATGAGGTGGAAGAGTGTTGAGAATTCGTGTAGAAGGAAAGGTTGATAAGAGAAGACTTAGTGGAATTTGGTATTGAAGAGTTTTAGATGGTACTCTATTAATGAGATATGCAAAGGTGAGAACAACTTCTCCCTAGAAGGATTGAGGAACATAGCTAGTAAACATAATTGATTAAGCTACCTCTAGAAGATGTCTATTTTTTTGTTCTACAACCCCATTTTGTTGGGGTGTATAGGCATAAGAACTTTGGTGAAATATTCCATGCTCACTTAAACATGCTTTAAGCTCCTGAGAAAAATATTCTTTACCATTATTTGAACGAAGAATATGAATTGACGATTGGAAAAAATTTGTAACGAGCTTATGGAATTCTTTGAATAGTGAGCTAACTTTGGATTTATCTCTCATTAGGTACACCCAACATATACAAGTGTGATCATCTATGAAAGTTAGAAACCAACATCCCCTAGTTAAATTTGGTACTTGTGAAGGATCCCACACATCATTGTGAACAAGATGAAATGGAACAGAAATTTTATAAAGATGAGGAGGATGAGATGTTTGAATTTGTTTTGCATGAATACAATTTTCACACTTGAAAGACAAATAATATTTATTAGTAAACATACGGGGACACAAATGTTTCAAATATGTAAAATTTGGGTGTCCTAGTCTTTTGTGCCAAAGCATTACCTCAGACTTAGGAATAGACTTAGAAGAGATAAATGAGGTTGTAAGGGATTCAAACTTTGATGGAGAACCAATAACAATGAGATAATAAAGGCCATGTTGCTCCTCAGCATTGCCAATTTTCCTCTCCGATGATAGATCCTAAAATTCATGATAAGAAGGAAAAAATGTCACAACACAATTCAAGTCTTTTGTCAGCTTGCTAACCGAAAGCAAATTGCATTTTAAATTCGGAACATAAAGCATGAATTTTAAAATGAACCTAGGTAGTTTTACATCTCCACGGCCTATAGCTAAGCTCCGTGAACCATCAACCATTGTGATTCTAATTTTATCCACATAGTATTCATACATACAATATGTTTCTAATGAACTGATCATGTGTTTGGAGGCTCCCGTATCTACGATCCAACCATTTAAGGAGCCCTTGTAGGCTAATATGGAAGAGACAAGGCTAGTATTACCTCGTTGGATAGCAAGTGCAGTAGGAGTTGAGATAGTTGGAATCAAGGAGAATTTTGCTATAGAGAATTCAAGTGTCGTGCTCGTCATTTTGCTTTGTTGACTGGGTTCTCATGCCGGTGAAAGAATTAGCTCTAATACCATGAATAGGAAGGAGAGAAGAAAAGATTGGAAAAGTAATTCTCTCTCTCATTCATCTTGAATCAACAATTACAGCAATTTATAGGAAAGAATTGCAATAGGAAATCTGCTACATAAGGAATAAGAAATTTGAAAATAATTCATAGATATTGATGATAGAAATTGATTTAGAGAATCAAATAATTTTGGTAAGTTGATCCACAAAATCAAGCCCTAATTGATTTAGAGAATCAACTAATTTTTGTAATATTTGGATTTTCTAATAGTTATCTCGACACAACTTGGGTTTGGTCTCCTTGGGTGCAATGGGCAGGAGTAGGAGTGGGAATGGGAGTGCAACGAATTCTAGGAAGGTAGGGAATAGTGGCAGGGAGGACGACACTAATGCCACTGGAGGTGGCGGGGAGATTGGGGTGCAATCTACTACTGGAGACGGGGTGGATTGGGGTGCTGGGACTAGGGTTGGCGGTGGTTTGAGCGTTAAATTTGGAGGTGACGATACTGGTCTTTTTTTGGGGGGCGGGGAGGGGGGGCAAGGAGTAGAGGTCTTTGGTGCCCTGGGGATGGGGGTATTGAGGATAAGGAGTGTGTGTGTGTTGAGGGCTCGATGAGGCTATGCATGAAGGCTCCTCCTTCCGAGGGTCCAAGGACGGTGGAGCTGAGCCTTATTGGNCATGAAGGCTCCTCCTTCCGAGGGTCCAAGGACGGTGGAGCTGAGCCTTATTGAGAAATTCATCTTGGCGGGGACAACAAATTGGGGGTTTTGCCCTATGGAGATGCATAGCCTTCTANGAGAAATTCATCTTGGCGGGGACAACAAATTGGGGGTTTTGCCCTATGGAGGTGCATAGCCTTCTTGGGGACCTTATTCTCTTTATTTTCTAGTCAGTTGTAGATCAGGATAGGGTCCTGGTGGGTGGTCCATGGTTGTTTGGAGCATGGGACTTGGCCTTAACACATTGGAGGTTGGGCACTGATCATGACTTGGACCTATTGTTGAGGGCTTCTGTGTGGATCTAGGTTTCTGAGATCTCATGGAAGCTTTGGATGATGGAATTTCTTAGAACCTTAGTTGGGTTCTTCAGGGAGTTTATCTCCTTCAATTGATTTACTAGCTCCTTGGACCAGATGGGTTTCGCTAGATTTTGCATCTGGAGGTTGTTGTCATCAAAGGCTCTAGTTAAGGAGGTTGTCCTTGACCTCCCCTTGGGAGCGGAAAAAGTGATAGTTGAATATGAGAACGTGGCTATAGATTCGCAAGTGTCCAAGAAGCCCAAAGAAACTTCGCATTATAGGACCTGTGGCAAGGTGTGGCACCAGATTGTAGACCTGTAGGGTGGGTCAGAAGGTGCTTGGCCCCAAGAAATTGGGGGATGGATGGATGGTTGTGACCCAAAATGAGGGGTTTCCTCAAGGTCTGTGTAGGGGGAGGGTTCCTTGGGGATAGAGGCCCAGGTTCCAGTTTTAGGAAAGACCCCGTTGGGATTGTCGAGGTCGCCAAGGTCGCCCACTAAGGGTGGTCCACATTTGTTTGGGGGTAGTGGTAAAAAGTTGAGGGAGGAGCTACCTCCTCTTGGGAGTTGGGTTTCAGTGGTGAGGGGTGGTCCACTATTGTTCATGGAAGAGATGAAAAAGGTGGGTGCTAAGGAGGAAGGGACCTTCCCAGTGTCCCCAGACACTAGTAAGGTTGGATGTCCATTGGGCCCTATGTCTTGAGCCAAGAAGACATAGCTGGAAATTGACCTAGGAGTTCAAACCACCCTCAAGGAGGTTTACAAGAAACACGTGATGAGGAGGACATGAGGATCCTCTCATGGAACTGCAGGGGATAGGGTACCTTGTACAAATGAAATACCCTAAGAGAGATGGTGCATAGGGAGAAATGTGATATTATCTATTTGTAGGAGACCAAACTTCAACAACAGGAGGGTCATTGGCTCAGATGGCTCGGATGCTAGGTTTAGGTTGCTGCTTGTTGTGGGAGAGAAGGAGGTTTGGCCTCTCTTTCACGTTGGCATTTCAAAGTTGCTGACAACTCCATGTGGAGCCTTACGATTCTTCTTACGGATGTTGGAATCTGGCTCACAAATTTCTACAAAGCTCAACATTGGGAAGAGCAGCTACAAGAGTTATGTAGGATTACTTTCTTGGTTTGGGATTGGTAGCTATAGATTATTGTGGGGGACTTCAATAAATGACTATATGGATGGGAGAATTTTGATGGGGGGGGGGGCTCAAGACCCTCCAAGTGCTCCGGAGCTTTTACAATTCATAGTTGAACATGACCTCATTGACATGGAGCTCTGCGGATGCCAATATATGTGGAGTAACAAGTAGAGGGGGAGTGAGTAGATTATGATCAAGATTGATTGTGTCTGGGTTAGCTCCCATGTCCTCATGACCTAGGGGGTGGTGGCAAAAGGTCAAGAACGTATGGCATCTGATCATCATTTGATCTTGTGTAGTGTGGAAGAGATGGATCAGGAGAGGCCTGCTTTTTTCCATTTTGAATGTTATTGGCTCCATAAGCCTTGGTTGCATTTGTTGGTGGAGGGGATTTAGGGTTCTTATACATAGAAAGTGGAACCTTGGGAATTTCTCAAGTGGGGGTTGTGTTATCTCAAGAGAGCCTTCAGGGTGCTATGTGTGGAGGATAAATACTCTTTTAGATCCACCAGAGGGAGGTTTCTTTAATGGCTTTTGGAAATACAAGTAGAGAAGGAATTGGGTAAGGATTTGGGCAAGGTTGACTGTGAGGTTTTGGCTAAGCTTCAAGCCTTGGATATGGAGGAAGAGGCCTATTGAAGGCAACGAGGTCAAGCACGGTGGTTGAAAGAAGGGGATTGGAACACACGTTTTTTCTTTGTAGCTGCCATCTTAGTGAATCTATCCAAGAAGATTCATAGCCTAACCCTTCAGGGGCAAGAGGTGAATGGGAATTAGTGGATTGCTCAGGTACTATTGGCTTTTTGATCTCGCATTTGGAAAGGAAAGTCAGTGAGTCCTTTATCAATTTCAATTGATCCTATCTTGTTTGAAGAAGACAACCACTATCTTTTAGCACCTTTCTCCAAATTGGAGTTAGTGGAGACTCTGGGATCTATGAAGTTGGGTAGAGCACTGGCGCCTGATAGCTGGCTGGTAGAATTTTTTAAAGCTTTCATGGACATTCTAGGGGTGAATATATTGGATGCCTTCAACGCAATGTTGAGGTGCTAGCAAATACACAAGGAAATTAATTGTTCACTCATTGTGCTTATTCCGAAATTTGCTAACCCCACGTATCCATCGCAATTTTGGCCTATAGGGATTTCCAACGCCCTTCTCCGGCTTTTCACTAAGATGTTGGTGGCCCAATTGGGGCCTCTTATGCCATTGTTGGTGGGGTTGCACAAAGAGGGTTTTTTCAAGGTATGGTACATCCAGGACTAGATTTTGTTCATGCAGGATGTTTTACATTCTCTAAGGGTTACAAAGTATCCTGATATGTGTTTTAAATTAGACATTTCCAAAGCTTATGCAATTGTGTCTTGGGAGTCGCTATGGGAGATCATGCTAAGGAAAGGCTTTTATCTGGACTTTGTAAAGATGTATCTCCATATTTAGTTGTCGAGGGCTTTCTCCTTGGATTTGGAAGGGAAGCTAGGGGTTTTCTTCCCTTGGTAGGGGATTAAGATAGGGGGATCTGCTGCCTTACCTTTTTATTCTGGTTATGGACACTATGCAGGCGTACTATGAGCTGAAGGGGGTGAGAGGATTGGGCATTGTCGAAGTTAGGTGCTTGGTTGAGCATTACGTTGATGACACCATAATTTTTTCTAGGGTGGCAGTCCCCTAGGCTATGGCAATCAATAGAGCACTAAAGCACATGGATGAGGAGATTGGATTGGAAATAAACAAAGGCAAGTATGCTGCTTTGGTGGCTTTCCTCCCCACATCCCATCCCGCACCTCCCCCCCCCAAGTTAATATTATGGAGAGGGTTGATCAAATTATCCAAAATTTCACTTGGTTAGGGGGTAAAGGGGGGGATCGATTACACCTGGCAAAGTAAAATAATGTGGCTAGATCCAAGGGCGCTGGGGGGTTGGGGGTTACCAAATTCTAGGATATTATTGACATGGGGTATTATAGCCTAGTCAATAGATTGATGAGGCTTGATTATCATCTTGCTCAATGGATCCTTATGGTGGAGAGTAAATATCAAAGTTGGGAGGCTAGGTCGATTGACTCCCATGTTTGGAGGGCTATTTGCAGACATGCGAGATTAATGTTGTAATGTGGGTTACTAGGTACCTCCGTGTAGCAGTTAATAAAGCATCAGTATCCAGAGGTGTGGGGTTGGTGGGGGTTATGGAAAGAAAATATACTTGAAAAGATAAAAACATTTATTTTGCTAATCTACCCTTCCACAATTCCATTGAAGACTATTTTAGCACAGCAAGGGGTGAACGTATTTGCCATGTGTCCGCTTTGCATGTCAGTTGTAGAGTCAATGCACCACTTTGTTTACACTTCCCAGTTTATGGGTTGGGTTGTCAAGGCATGAATCTTTAGCAAGAATTAAAAATTGATGGTGACTCGAAAGTGGCGACGATCCTATGCACCCTTTAGAAGCCTAGGAATCATTGCATCTTTTGGGTGCAACTCGTACCACCGCTAGCATATATTGCAGCTAAACGAATTTGCCTATGAAAAGAGGCACAAGCTGCCATGGGGGTGACCCCAACCTTTGAGCCACCTTGTGATGGCTATCGAGCCAACCTTGTGCTTTGGGGTATGGTGACTAAGGTTGGATGGGTTGACCTGCTCCCCCTAATATAGGGGGAGCCGAATTTGGCTGATGAGGCTCTTTCCACTAATTGGATGGGGGACATCACTTTGTTCAAGGTTGTCTGGATTGTGCTCATGGAGAAGTCAATCGCTAGGTTTCTAGGGGTGTTGGTGGGGGGTGAAGTGATTCCTTCCAAGGGGCTTGGCTTGCATGATGTGGAGGTTTTCCTTTTCAAGGCTAGTTCCCAAGATTGGGAGTGGCCAAGTTCTTAAGTCAGTGTTTTTTGAGCTTTGGCAAGATGTGATGAAGTTGGTTGAGTGGTTCTTCATTTAGTCCGGCAATGTTTCAAAGCTACAGGGCTTGTATTTCACTTTCATGCATTGCACAAGGTTGGGATGCATGGTTAATCTGCTGCATTTCTTCTTGGATATGCTACAGTGCTAGCATCGAGGACACCATTCGGGATTGATATTCATAATTTTGAGGGCGTTGTGGATGGGGGCTCCTCACTTGCCTACAGGTACACTCGTGTGGGTTATTTATAGGTGTTGATGCTCAAGATGTGTGTTGCTAAAGGTGGTTGATTTGACTGGTGACTCGAATGGGGGTGAGGCTAGCTTGGAGGTTGGGATTGATATTCATACTTTGTAGGGCATCGTGGATGGGGGCTCCTCTCCTCACTTGCCTATAAGTAC
>MNCI01020244.1:11027-21491 GCA_015680685.1 Gnetum montanum | reverse complement strand
CCTCCACCTGGGACGCACGAGTTCCAGGATTTTCTGGCAACCTACTCCCTAGTGGACCTACCCATTGAGAACTGCCAGTTCACATGGAGCAACCAGAGGAAAGGCCTGGACCGTGTCCTCTCCCGAATTGATCGGGTTTGCATCAGCTCCAACCTCCTCCTCTAGACCATTGTCCATGTTTCGGGGTAGGAAAGAGCCACCTCGGACCACCGCTCACTGGTTTGTTTACTCGGGCCAGAAAAGCCCTAAGCCCCACAGTCTTTCCACTTCAAGGCCACCTGGTTGTCTAAGCCATGGTTGAGGCTATTGGTTGAGGACATTTGGGTAGATTACCGGCCTGGCCAAGGTGATCCCCGAAACTTCTTTAAGGAGGCCTTGCCTCGACTGAAGTGGGCCATCCAGGCACTCCCAGTGGAGGATAAATTCTTCTTTCAAATAGGTCAGAGGACACTCCGGGATCAACTTGGTCGGATCCAAGCCTGGTAGGAGGCTAGAGAAGACTTACATGAGGAGGAACAACACATTTTACGTCAGCTTCAAAACCTTGACTTGGAAGAGGAGACATATTGGTGGCAACGCTCCTGGGTCAGATGGCTTTGGGAAGGGGACAGGCAAACAAGATTTTTCTCTGCCATGGCTAAGACATGTGTAGGGGACCAACCACGATGTCTACACAACCACGAGGGGGAGATTATTGATGACCCGCAGAAAATTGCAAACAAGTTGATGCAATACTGGGGGGAGGATCTGGGCCAAACGACACACCAGGCCCATCTCGGTCCATGTGGCATGGGTGCTGAATGAGGGGGACAACACGCAGTTGTTGGCCCCCTTCTTGTGGCAGGAACTCATGGCCACGATCAACAGCATGCTAGGAGGAAAGGCACTTGGTCCTGACGGCTGGAGCCTTGAGTTCTTTAAGATGTTCATGGATATTGTGGGACCCAATATCCTAGATGCATTCAATCTCATGCTGGCCAAGAGGTAGGTCCGGAGGGAGCTCAACTGCTCCCACATTGTGTGCATCCTAAAACAATCAAACGCACACCGCCCAGAACACTTCTGCCCTATCAGAGTATGCAACATACTTATTTGGCTCTTCTCCAAACTGCTAGCACATAGGCTTGTGGCCCCTTATGCCCAAGCTTGTGGGAATTAACCAAGCTGGCTTCGTGCAAGGTCGGACCTTTCAAGACCAGGTTCTCCTCATGCAGGAGGTGCTTCACTTGCTTCGAAATTCAGGTTTCCCTGGGCTTTGCCTCAAACTTAACATTACCAAGGCATATGACATGCTCAGCTGGGAGGCCCTAAAGTCCATTATGCAACAGAAAGCCTTTGACCAGTAGTTCATCCAACTTTGCATTCACATACAGTCTTCAACCAGTTTCTCTTTTGACGTGGGGGGATAGCTGTGGGGTCTCTCCTCTCCAGGAAGGGGGTTGCGACAGGGGGATCCACTTTCGCCCCTGCTTTTGATCATCGCTATGGACCTAATGCAAAACTATTGCAACACATCTGAGGTGGATGATCTGGACATTGCGGGGGTGGCATGTCAGGTTGAACACCATGCGGATGATAAAATGCTGCTCAGCTAGGCAGCATTACCATAGGCACAATGCATCAATATCGCTCTGTCCCATCTGGTAGCTGAGTTGGGGTTGGAGATTAATCGAACTAAATCTTTAGCTCATTTCATTAATGTTAATGAATAGGTTAAAAGCTGGGTGGTGCAGATCTTGACTATCCTACCCAGGACGGGCAAAGACACATACTGGGCATTCCACTCTACTGATGGGGGAAAAATATTTCATGGGGGCCATTGATGCAGAAAGTTGAGAAAAGGATTGACCATTGGGCAAATTGTTTCTTGAGTCACAAAGGACGATTGCTTGTGGCAACAGGGATCCTCATGGCGATTAACTGATTCATGGTGGCCATTGCCACCACCCCAAATGCCATCATCAATAGGATTAACATGTTGGTTAGAAGCTTTATCTAGAAGGGGGGCAAAGGGGGGGGGGCAAAATCCACCTAGTCAATTGGGAGCAAGTCGTGCACCCCCGTAACGCGGGGGGGCCTGGGCATCACATCTTTTGAAGACAAACTGATGCTGGGATAACAACGGCTGATACTTAGGTTTACGTGCCCACACGGGGAGCTGATATAGTGGGTTCGCATCATGAATGTGAAGTATCAACATTGGGAGGCGGGGATGCAAGATTCTAGACCCTAGCAGGCACTCTACTGTCACGTGTAGGTGATGTAGACCTAGTGGTGGTTGAACCTCAAGCTGCATAATTTGTTGACAGCCAAGTACCCACAAGTGGTTGGCTGGCAGCAGATTTGGAGGGGGCAGCTCCCTGAAAAGATAAAGATCTTTCTTTGGCTAATACGGATGGACGTGCTGCCTATGCACGATTTCCTATGCCGACATGGGCTCATGCAAAATGACACCTATCCCCAATGCAGTGCCAAACCCGTGATAGTCCAACACTTCATATATGATTGTACATACATTGTGTGCGACGTGGCTTGCGACGGAAACAACCCGCTGATGTGCCTCACCAGCGATTCTTGGGCCACACTACTTTTATGGGTAGCATGGAAAGCAAGAAACCGTATCTTTTTTCATCAGGACAGGCTCCCCGCGCCCCGAGGCTAGCTTTCCAAGCTCTCCGCGTGTGGAAATAAATCGGGACAACAATGGAAATCACACCAACATTCTAACCGGACTGTGCTGCGTTTTAGGAAGATGAGGAACTCTGGTAGATGGTGACACAGTGCAGCTGGTGTGACCCACTACAGTGGTTGGTCGGGGACCTAGATTTGGCAGATGATGCTTTCTTTATTAACTAGAGCAACGATTGGACCTTTTTCCGAGGGCACGAGATTCTCTTCACAGAATCCTCAATTGCCAGCTGTCTAGGGGTCCAGGTCGCCGGTGAGGTCATCCTCTTGTCCACTCGCAATTTGCAGGATGCGGAACTATTTTTCGAAGGGCTCGTGCCACGTACATGAAGCCGATAGGTGCCTCGATCTTCTCTCCCCTGTCTCTAGGCTCGGACAGCAAATCTAGTGGACAATTTTTTTGTCCAGTCCAGTAACAGATCCAAGCTCCAAGGCCTACATTTTGTATTTCTTCGTTGCCTGAAATTGAGCTGCCAGGTTAACCTCCCTTGCATTTTCCTAAAGGCCCTCCTGCTTAAATGGCGTGGCCACCTTTCGGGGTTAATTTTAGCCTTGTCGCAAGGGGAAAAAAGGGATCAACACTCGTCGTCATCTGGCACCCCCCCCCCAACGGGGGCTCCCCCTACTAGCCCCCCTGCTGACCCCTAGGTCCTACGATCTCGTCCAACCAAGGGAACCACTGGACCTTATCGGCTACAACCTTCACACGGGGGCAGCGAACCCAACGGGAATGGCGCCCCCCTGTTGGCCTCGGCAGATCGGTTTCCCCCTGCTGGAAACCTCCGGCCACAGCACGAATTAGCACGAAGAGCTGTAGCAAGCCACACAAAGGGCCGCAGCTGAAGCACGTGAGGCTGAACGAACGGAGCAGGAGGCCAAGTGGCATGAAGCCCTTGCACAGGCCCGGGCTAACTTGGAGGCCCAGTTTTACAAGTGGGAGGAGGAGCGGGTGAGGTAGCAGGACCTCATGGCAGATGCTACTCGGGCCCGGTTAGTGGACGAAATTCGGGCCCAAGTGTAGGAAGAACTATTGCAGGAAGACATTACCCAAAGAGAATGTGAGGAGGCAGAGCGGGCGAAGCAGGAACACTTGCAGGAGGAAGAGGAGCAACNGCCAAGTGGCATGAAGCCCTTGCACAGGCCCGGGCTGGGGGGGGGATGCCTGTACCTCATCCTAGGCATCAGTTGTGAGAGCTCTTGGGGTGAGCTCAGGTGTCATATCCGTCGAACCTCAACCCGGTTTCATCCAGATGGGGGGGCTTCGCTGGCGAATTGGAATAGGCAGGTTGGCCATGCAGGGTATCCAACAGGCTACTAGTTTCATGGACACGGAAGACCACCGAAGCACTTTGGACCTTCTCCATGAGCTGGAGCACCCACACTGCGCCTGCCATTGGTTGCCGATGAACCCCTAGGGGGGGTTGTCTCTGATTGTGGACGACGCTCACCCCCTTGTCCGTCGTCACTTTCTTTGTCCTTTTGCGTGGCCCCCTATCATTTTTGTTTTTATTTTTTGGGCTTAGCATGACTGTTGGGGTGCTGGATTATTTTGTGACTTAGGGGATCTTTCCCCCCATCCATTGAGGGCCATTGCTGATGACCCACAATTTGTAATCTCGTGTACTATATTTCTTTCTCAATAATATACTCCTGAATATTCTCTCTCTCAAAAAAAATGTAAGTTTCTATAGCAAGTTCAAGTTCATAATGTGCAGTCATCAATCCTCCTTATTGCAGTTTGGGAAGATGAGCATGTTGCTTCATTGCCTAATTCTAGGCATACTATGAGGTGTGCCATTAAATTTTGATTTTCATGACCAAGCTTCTAAAAGAGTTTTTAAGGTGGTTATACATAGATTCCTATTATGTTGGGTGTTATGTTAATGGAGAAAGTTGTGCAAGAAGCAAGAGTGATCTTGGATGAAAAATGCATAATAGTGTGTAAACATTCTTATAGGACTTTGAGAGCTGAAAAAAATTTGATTGAGGCGATCACACATAAGTTTTTAACTAAGAGGCAATAAATTTTCCTTCTGGCTGCTTTGCTCTCTATTTGTACCATCTCTTATGATTTTGTTTCAGGTAATAAATTAGCGCAGTTGTGTTTCAAATTGAAGATACTGCCTTTTGATCTTTTTAAATGAATAGTTGTTAGGATTTCAGTTTCTATTTATTGATAGAAGATTTCAGTCAAATCTCAATGCCTTATTCTGGAGAAATCAATTCCTGGGTTACTTTGATGACAGTTAATGCCTGATAGATATACCACTCTTTTATTGGTCGTAGTCAATATTTTCCTAATAATTTTTTTAGCATAAGTAAAAAGAGATTATATCAATAAAATAATATTTAAAGTAAAAGGAGATTATTTTTGGGATGCTAATGAACCAAGATGAGATAGACAAATTTCTTAAAAAATAAAATAATCGTATCAAGGTACCAATCTAATCATAGCCTTGAAAGTAAAAATTACAATCATGTAAGGCTCAAAGATTCAGCTGGTCAGGTTCGATTTTATATATCACATTTCCTTCCATTTGTTACTGGTAGCGAGTATATTCTATCCAGACGGTTTGTCCTTTCAAAAGTCTTCTGGTTTTGTGCTTATTCAAAAACATAAATGTTATGTTTTCACTTTCATGTCAATTTGTACACGTCTATACAGTTAAGTTGCCTTTAACTACTTCTATTTTATTCTGGCAGGTACTTCTGGAGCTTTTAAACTTGGGTACAACGAAGTCAACTTGGGGCTTGTTAAATTTCATGCCGATATTTGCATCAAAATTGTTATACAGAGGATATGCCACAGCTACAGAATGGCCCATTGAGCTAATTCAGGTAAGTCTTATGTTATAATTTTCATGTTTGATTATTTGAGTCTAAGAAATAAAAAATTATCAGCGCTTCTTCTTCATCAATTCTTCCATCTTAAAATGAGGAAAGCTTACAGATTATAGAAAAGTTATGAATACGTATTTGGGTTTGAGTTTCTTTAACAAAAGGAGAATGGAGACAGACGGTTGCATTTAAATGCAATATCCTTTCAGTATATAGTGAACATACCAAGTTTTGTCAAAGATTTGTACTCTGCATTTGGTAAATACTTTAAAGATTAATGAGATCTTTGTGGTCCATGTATTGAATTTCTTGAATATAGGACATGTTTGTGATTAAAATTTGGTGACTTTTATGCATTTAAAAATCTTGGGAAAAGGTTGCCTTTGCATGGCAACTTGTGATTTTTTAAATTATGGGATATTTTTTTATTGTTAAATTTTCATGTGTTTTGGTAATTTTCTTTAAAAAAATCCTTTCTTGTAACATTTTAAACAATGGGTGACTTTTTGGGCATTAAATTCTGACTTTTGGGCTACGTTTTTGGCAAGTTTTTGAAAAAGTCTTGCACAGTGACAAAAAAAATTTCGTCTCTGCTTCAGACAATATAAACTCACAATATGGAAAAAGAATGCCCCAATCAGTTTTCTGCCTCTATGAAAATGGTTTTCTGACTTTGTGCATTCAGTTTTCTTTGCTGCACTTTGACAGCAAGAATATTCTGCTCCAATATTTTGTTCATGGTAGTTTGTGACATGAATTTTTTTTTTTTTTTTTTGCATAAAGCTTGGTTAAGCATATTATTATTATGGAAAGGAGTTTGTACATCGAACATCCTTCATCACCCACAAAATGGGGGACATACACACAAAGGACACCCCCTCAAAACATCCCCCACCCCAAGAAAAGGGGAGAACACGACCATAGACCAACAGCCTCCGCCTTTAGGGGAGATAGACCCCTGTATGATCCTATTTCGGCAACCTTTTCCCTGCACACGTGCAGGCATTCATCACCTAGCTATGGTCCAGTCCAAGAAAGTATCAGTGCCAAAAAGAAACCCTTTGTCTGCAAAATGAGACAAGCAAAAGACAACCCCCCACCCCCCACCCGAAACAGCCATTACAGATGCCAAGGTAACCGTGACATGAATCTTCTACCTCCACATTATGTTTCATTAATTTTAGGACTGTTGCCCAATCAATCCCTTTCTGCTGTTCTAATCCTTTTCCCAGAACACTCTGCTTTAAGTAGCAAAGATTCTGATGTATATTAATGCAATTGAACTTGACCAATGCATACCTATGTAAACAGGTTATAAGTTTTTTATTATTCCATATCATCACTTTTGTAAATGTATGATGTAAGAATATTTAACATTAATAGTAGTGTGTATTTTAGAAGTTTTTCTTTTTTAAAGAAACCACTCAATGAATTTTTTCAGTACAATGCACATTCTATTCTATAAACACTTTAATCTTAAAGGATTCTATGAATTGACCAATTTTTCTGAGAAAGCTGTTTACTTACCTCATTGTGTCTAAGATTATCCTGTGCTTCTAATTTCTACGAATTGTCTGAAAACGTGTAAACTTAAAGGGATAATAGATTCATTTTTTCAGGGAAGACTTGGATGGTGTTAATTTGGGGAAAAACATACAAAGAGGCAACTGTGGTTTTTTTTTTTTTTCGGGTTGCAGGGTTGGCTGGTTGGTGGGGGAGGTGGGCCGTGGGGGGAATGGTGTGTGTTGGGGCAAGTCCATTGTCTAGGAGTGGGTCCAAAAGGTAACTTGGCAACCTCAAAAACCCAAAGTACTTGATATAAAACCTGTGGACAAAAAGACAAAAAATCATGGCTCTCATTATGCAAACACAATTTCTTTTCATGGCTTGGTGGACCTAACTAACAGTTTCTCTGTCAGTAATAAACTTAATAAAATCATAGGCCTCATGCAAATGTTGGTGCTCTGTCTAACGTACCTCCTTATCCTTCACATGCTGGGTCTTGTTGGGATCGAGCTGTTTGCTTCAGCATCATCAGCTTGATCCTTTTGTTTGATGAGCAGTTCTTGCTTAACTCTACCAAGGGGCATCTTCCCTCCTTGAACCATTGCTCCATAGAGGCACATGTAAATGCTTTGTGCTAGTGCTCCCCCTTAGTCTATTCTTGAGCCTTTAGCTCTTGTCACCTAATTTCCTCTTGCATTTGTCTTTGCTGCTCAGCCTTGCAACCTCCTTTGCATTCTTACATGCTAGCTCCTCTTGTCTCCTCTATCGTTCTTCTAGAATCCTCAATGCTAATTAGCCTATTTGGCTTTCTCCTCAAGCTCCTTGTGGATTGAATTTGCAAATGCTTTAATTCTATGACTCTGCGAGTTTCTACTTCCTGGTTAAAACACACCTCCAGCTCATTAGTAATTGTTATTGTTTCTATTATGACAAACTCTTAAGCTTCTTGCTTTGCAGCAACAACAACCTGATAAATCTGCTTCTCAGCATCTTGTTGGAGTGCATGGACTCATGTTGAGACATGCCTTTCTACTTCATCGTCAAGGTTGTGGCCTTCCAATTTAGGAAATCATCTTGGTGAGCAGCTGTGCGGGCAGGCTTATCAGAGACACTGCTGAGATATGGAAAGTTCTCAGAATGACCCAAATCATGTGTAACCTTCATGTTTCAGGAATAACAATGAAAAAGCTTGCTAGGAGTAATACCGCAGGTTGCATTGGCACTGCATGGGCCTTGGTAGTATCTTTTACGACACACCAAAGGGTCAGAATGAGCCCAAAGTTCCGATTTGGCCATTGCAGCTCAAGCACCGCTCTGAAGAATTTTGGCAGGCTCACAAGGTAGCCAAGATGTAGGCACTTGAGAAAATTGAAATGCACATTGACAAGCTTAGAGGAATTGTTTGCTTGCACAAAGTATCTTTCAATTAGCTCTATGGCACCATTCTATGGTGGATTAAGGGAAAAAATGGAGCACTTGTCCATTGGTTGCCACTAGGATCGCCTAGGGGAAGAATAGGCAGCATCCTGAATGCTGCCAACAAGTTGAAAGATCACCTCACCGTCCATGGGAAGAGCATGTGCAGCAGCAGTATCTGCTTCACCAACAGAGAAAAACATGCTGTGAAGGCACGTGGAATCTCCTAAATTTTTAGCCTTGAACTTGTGCTGCTCATGATTTAAGGTTTTTTTGATCTTCAATCAAGGCCCCCAAATGAAACTAGAATGGTTATGCCTAATCAATGTATGGAGATTAGGTTTAAGCCTCACAGCCAGCATGTTAGTGAAGACCCTGAGGGTATTACATAGTCCAATGGGTCGAAAATTTGATGGTGATGATGGGTCTTTCTTTTCTGGATTTAGGACTACCCTCGAGAAATTTAGCTCTCTTTGAACCTAGCCCCACTTTAACATGAGATCAAAAGAATCCTTCACATTATCACCCAAAACATCGAAGAATTTAGAAAGCAATTGGGTGGAGCATTCATTTGGTCTTGGCATGTACTTGGGCTGCATCCTAGAAAGATCCTTCCAAACTTCCTACTTTGAGATGGAAGCTAAGGGGCAATTGATATCATGAGGGCTTAGGATAGTTTTAATGGGGACGAAACCCCCTAGAAACTTTTGTTAGCTCTCATTCTATTTTAGTGTTACTTGTAAAAATTGTGTCTCCAACCCTAAACAAATGGATTCTTTTAGACCTTTGAAGATCCTTAGCCGTTGCAAAGAAAAATCTCATAATTCTCTCCCTCTCTTAGCCACCTACCCTATGACCTTTGTTTCTACTAAGCTTTCTCCTCCACATTGAGGCGTTCAAGCTCTCCCATAACCTCTAGTTCCTCCTCAATGCTTTGCTCCCCCTATTCTTGTCTTATCTGAATCCCCTAGAGATGCTTAAGGGCCTACTCCTTATGGTAGGTAAACAGAAATTTCTCTTCCAAGTGCCACTTCTTAACAATGTTCTTCATGTGTCACAGTGCTCCCTTCAAGAGATCCTAGGGTTGTAATGGTTCAAATACATGCCTTGGTAGTTCGTACTTTTTTTTTGAGAAAGTAGTCGAGATTATATTACTGAGAAAGACAAACTATAGTACAAGAGATTACAAATGGTGGGCCATTAGCAATAGCCCTCCATGGAGGGGAAGAATCCCCTAAATCAAAAAATCAGCACCCAATTAGTCGTGCAATTACCAAGGAACAGACCCAAGAAACAGCCAGGGGGGGGGGGCGGGCGACACCAGGACAGCAGGAAACGGGGGGAGGAGGACACGAAAGCAGCACCAGCCCAAGGTGGGGGGGGGGGGCAAGCGTCGCCCATGACCCAGGGCCCAAAAAAAACCCCCCCTAGGGTTTTGTCGGCAAGGGTAATGAGGGCGTTCCAGCTCATGGATAAGATCCAAGGTGTTTTGGTGGTCTTTTGTGTCCATAAAACTGGTCACCTGCTGGATACCCTGCATGGCCGATTCCTGCCTGTTCTGATCCACCTGCGAGGTGCCTACATCAGGATGAAAACGTGTCGAGGTTCGACGGATATGGCGCCTAAGCTCACCCTAGGAGCTCTCATAGTTGATGCCAAGGATGAGGTACGGGCAGCGCCCCCCTCTAAGCCATTGTTGGGTGTTGTGCTCGTGACCCCAATCGAGCTACTATTGCCACTGTTCCTCCTCATCCTGAAGTTGTTCTTACTCCGCCTGCTCCGCCTGCTTGCGCTCTCTCTGGGCCACATCCTTTTGAGTCAGTTCTTCCCGCACTTGGGCCGAGATTTTGTCAATTAATCAGGCCCTGGAAACCTCGGCCATGAGGTCCTGCTGCCTCACCCGCTCCTATTCCCACTTAGAAAACTGGGCTTCTAGGCTGGCCTGGGCTTGTAAAAGGGCTTCATGCCACTTGGCCTTCCACTCTCGCTGGTTAGCCTCTTGCGTCTCGTTTGCGG
>MNCI01020242.1:51550-67078 GCA_015680685.1 Gnetum montanum | reverse complement strand
GACTACCAAGGTCAGAAAGATGTTGTGGAAGATTTGGCTCGATGGCTTATAGATTATCAAGAATGTAGAGACAAAGCCAAAGCCTATGAGAAGGAATGACGGTTGTTTGCGGCTTGGTACGTTAAAGCCAATCAGATGTTTCCACAATTGCTGTGTCCATGGGATGTGTCGACTCTATCAAATATTGGAACATCAGCATGGATAGCACACGATCCCTAAATAGAAGAAGAAAAGCTTCAGGTGCTCCTTTAGAGGTATTCATTTCCAGAGCTTGGAGCATAAGATAAGAGGAAGAAACCCATGGAGGAGCCACCACCACTAGGGACCACATGAGTTCCAACAATTTTGTATTTTGTATATTGTGTTGGTGTCCCAATTTTGTTTTGTTTAATTCCACACTACAACATGAAATATTTCATAGTTAGTCCATAATTCCATACCTATCCACTATGTAATCAAATGAACTCATTCTCATTTTTTTTGTTTGACTTGAGGACGAGTTGTTATTTAGTCGTGGGGGTATGATGAATCACAGTTTGCTAGGCCTCGATATCAAATACTCGATATCGGGTACGTGATATCGCTACCTAGGTAATGATATTGTATACATGATATCGTGATTCCTATGTTAGCCTATAAATATAGCACTCGAGTGCACAGGAAGGGAGTCTTTGGTAAGTCTTTAAGATCAAGTCTTTTTGTTAGTTTTTAGTTCCTTTTCCAAGTGCATGCTCATAGTGTGATGTACTTGGACACGCACACAATTACCAATAAAGATTGAGATTACTCCATCATTGCAGCATTCACTTAGTTTTTAATTGTTTAATTGTTAAATATTATTTATTATTTTCTTAGTTAATATTTCTTTATCATCATTTACTATTCCTATTGTTGATGCGGAATGAGTACATCTTAATCACGAGCATTTAAGTATAACTACTTGGTAACCTAGTAGCGTATCTAGTAGTGCTTAAGTAATGTGCACTTGGTAACCTTAGAAGTAGTACACGAGGTCCAAGATGCGCACGGATGATTAAGGATGGATGCTCATCACACTTAAGCTAGTTTAGATTTTACTTCATAATGCTTATTAGCTTAATGAAGATTATTTTTCATTATCTCTAGGAGTAGCCTAGTGTTAGAAATCACATCATACACCTCACTCTAGACTAAACCGTATGTGACAAAGTAAATACTAGTTCAGGTGGGAAGATAATGAACTGCGATCAACATATAACTATTTAGGTGCCACAACTAGTTCATCTGCGAAGTTCGATTGGATCGCGTGTACACGCTCGTATTTGTATGGTTGAGCGTAGGGGTACCTCATTGCTCATCAACTATTATAAGCATTAATTACGCAACCAAACCATCTAGGCATATGCACACGTCCACAAAACACACCGACTCCCCTAGAAGGACTATGATACTTATACTAATTCAACTAGTTGTAAGCCCAACTTTGAAGAGAGAGCAGTGGATCGAGCATTGAAGCTAAAGCCCCCCGCAAGCTTACATATACTTGTGATGAGGTTCACAAGGAATCAGGGCCCACGTAGTTCTAAATGATGGTTGAAGTAGCATGGAACCCAAAGGATCTACACACTTCTTCAACCCTCATTTTGGAGGAAAACAACCTTTGATCCATCAACAAGGTATGTTTTCCTACACTCTTCCCCACTTGAAAGAAGTGAAATCCTTAGAGTGTTCACTATTCCAAATGTGGAGAGTCACAGTGGATATTGAGGAACTTCGAACATGTAGAATTCCATTTGATAGTTGTAGATAGGAAGGTCCAACAACTAGGCTGTTGCAACTGTAAAGTCAAATTTTTTAACTCATTCCACCATCCAAATGTGGCTTAGATAATTTCACACAACCTAGGTTTAGGAAGAAGAGGTTTGCCCTTTTTCATGCAAACTATACTAAGATTTTTACTCAGAGCAAAATCTACATGCTTAACGTGCGGTCTAGTCCTCTATCTCTAGTTGTAAAATGAGATAGTAGAGTTGAATCTTTTGTGACTAAGGGGAGGCTATTTGTACCTTGGGGAAACCACTCCTCTTGTCTGGTAGTAGCCTTTTACTAGAATGTGAAAGGATCTTAGGATATAGCCTCATTGTGACATCACCCAACTTCATAGTTGAAAGGGGAGACACATCGATTCTTTGCCTCTTAGAAGTGGTTTGTCTCAGATACATTTTAATGTCCACTAGTCGTTCAAACATTATCTCTCTTTGTTTTAGGTTGCATTATGACTTCCAACATCTAGTGGCTACCTCTGGGCAACCACCCATATACATCCACAAAGTTAAATCAATGTGGTTTTTAACACAGAAATTCACAATTAACATATGCCTCGAGCCCCGCTATCGACATCCAAAATAAACCAGAGCTCCGGTAATGGGTTACGTGGATGGGGTGGACCAACGTGCTGCAATACATTGCGGCGGACCTGGAGCTGGACGTTCAGCTATTTTACGTGAACAGGCACAGGGAGGTCGCAGTGTTCCACGGGCGATAATTCCTGGTGATCGTGGATGACGTGGCCGTGGCGATTGGTGCCCCCACAGGGGTCCCAAGCCGCGACGGCTGATTTCTTCTGAGGTTCCATCTCCTACACGGCTAGCGGTCACATCTGGGGGATGGCACTCTCACCCGCCTGGCACGTCGCTGGTTGAGAGTTACTTCATACCTATGCATCAAAAGAATCTGATTCGTGGAAGCGAGGAATCAAGGATTCGTGATTCTGAACGTGTTTGGGTACGTGTGCCTCAAGAAAAAGTGGTACGGGTTTGTAGCCAAGGACGTGATAGAGAAAATTTAAATATATTAGTTTGTTTAGAAAAATTAAATCCCATATATTATAAAAATACATTGTAAAACATAGAACGAGTACAATGTAAATCGAAAATATTGTTAATGCTTGGAAATTCCACAGCAAATTGCAATATCACTGTTAAATTGAAGCAAGAAAATTTGCAAAGGTATGGAGGGCACTGAATCCATTTCCTTACTCAGGAGCCATAATCTAGCCAAACATATAATTTCTGCAACAACCAAAATGACTGCAATAAAATGAAATCCTTTTGTTACTCAATCCAATATTTCCAAAAATGAAATTAAGCCTCAAGGCTTGACCAAATTCATAACAAATCAGGTCTGCCCATACTTTTGTTCAACGACCACATGTGAGTAGCATCCTAGGGACTACCTGTGAGTAGGGCCACGTTAACATAACTAAACTAGGCATAGCCCAGTAACTCATCTCACCTATAATGATCAAAAACCTTTCAGATGTACACAACTTAACTAAACTAGGCAGAGCCCAGTAACTCATCTTACCTATAATGATCGAAAACCTTTCAGACGCTGGAAAATCGGCACTAGTCATGATGAAGGGGAAAGTAAAAACAAAGCACCATGAACTTGCATATGGCTATTGTCCATGTGATGTGCTGGTGGGCTTCGTTGCTTTATAAGCAAATAGATTTTTAAAAAAGGTTGAACAAGCATCCATCCGTCATCATGTTCATGACCCATGACGATGACCCTATTTTGTTTTTTCTTTTTTAAGCAGAGGTATGAGGAAAAGAGAAAAAACCAGCACTGAACAATAAACACGCAAGAATGTGTGAGTCATGGCGGAACCTTTGACGCTACCATAGCCAGTCGAATCCATGCAAATGCAATGTTTTCCTCGCAAATGCAATGTTTTCCTCAGAACAGGAGAAGATATGTAAGATGCAGACATCGCAAGAACCTAAAAGGCAATAACAATACGAGGCAAGGCAAGGCGACCATATCAATGTATATTTTCAAATCCAGACAAAATTTCATTGAAAATTATGAAATACGTACCCACTGCGAATTTAATACCCTTCTGTTCTGTACATGCTCCCGAATCCGACGCGTTCTGTTCTGTACACGCTCCCGAATCCGACGCGAACAGTTCATCAAAATTTATACGAAATCGCGAATCTCCGGCACATAGCTTCATACTGTCGGGCTCACATCACAAACTCATACACTTCATTGCTAGTTTTATCGATTACTGTGTTATTTTATTTGTATCTATCCGTTGCTGCACAAGTGAGTCATGCATCCAGAAAGAAGTTTCTGGATGCCCAGCTTCTCTTCTTCCTCTGCTGCGTTATCTATAAGTATAGTGTCTCTGCTTCTCAGGAAAGATGGATCACAACAAGATCGGAGGAGATCTGTTATCTGAAGAAAGAAGCAGTGGAAGAATGAGGAGCAACAGAGGAATTGTCTTTGTTTTTCTTTTGGCGTTGCTTCTCCTCAGCATGGGTATATATTCGTTTTCACTTTGTGTTTTTTCTTAATGATGATTGAGATTGTTTGTTTGTTTGTTTCGGTTTTTTCAAAGAACTTTGTTGGGAGATGATTGATGGGGAAATTTGTGTGACAGGGAACATGGAAATGGCAGAGGCAAGGCACAAGGTGAGGATGTGCAAGACCCCGAGTAGCAAATTTAAAGGACCCTGCGTCAGCAGCAGCAACTGCAAGAACGTCTGCAAAACGGAAGGATTCCCTGAAGGAGAGTGTGATTTCCATGTGGCAAGCAGAAAATGTTACTGTTACAAGCCTTGTAATGCCTGAAGTTGAACTACCCATTTTCTATGAAGCTCCATCTTATTTCTCTGCTGGTTCTCTCATCTTACTGCTCTGCTGGTTCTATGAAGCTCCATCTTCTTCTCTGCTGGTTCTCTCATCTTCTTCTCTCTTCATGTTGAATCATGTCTCGTTGTCTTTTCTCCGTGTTTTATGACTTGCAACGCTTGTCTAAATAAACATTAACGAATCACTGTGGCTTTCTCGTCGAGCCTCTTTTTGCTTTGCCTATCTTCTAATATTGGTTCTAGAATATACACTGATAGTGTGAATTTATATAAGGTTTTTTGAGGCGGTTGCCTATTGCAGCTATTGTAAACTTTAATTTGAACGAACTCAAGCTATTCTGAGCTCAGATAGTTTAAAAATAAACCAAAAACAATGGGACAATAAAGCTTAGATGCAAAAACTAAATTAATCATCTGCAATGATTTTTGAAACTGACTCCGGACAAAGGTGTAACTGGATCTGGTAGCAAAGGAGTTTTATGATACGTGTTGTTGGAAAAGGAACATTTTATGCTTGGAGTTTTACCAAGTCTGTTATGTAGCCGAATCCATTTTATTGGGACAAGGCTAAAGCTCCTGAACTCGTCTCAAAAGATATCTTCAGCTGTTGGTTTTTGTATGATAAAAGTATTTGTTGAAAGAAAAAAATTAGTTGCTTAGTTTCACAAGTATGCTCAAATGAATGTGTGGCAATATGAAACTGAAACCCTCTGAATGTGCCGGAACAACCATTGAAGTAATGTTACAGTAATTTTGACAAAACTGTAACAACCTGCTAACAAGATTAAACGATTTAATTAAATTACGCAAGCCATATCAAATTGTAATCCGTAGATGATTCTAGAAGCGAGGTAAGAGCCCGGTAGTGGGATTCTGAAATCTTCGATACACTGATTCTGTATTTCCTTAACCAGATATGCACATTTAGAAACACCTTGGAATATGGTCCAAAAGCGGACAGCAATCAACTAAATCTTTTACGAGTATACAGGCTGACAAGGAGAGTTGAACAAAAATGGCAAACACATAATTAAAAATAAAATTAGTGACGTTGGTCCAATACATTGATGTAGTGTTAAGTGCTCGTTAATTGAAGTTCCAACCTGAAACTGATAAAGGATAACCTCAACTCAATTCCACTTTGTCAATCACAAGGATTAGCATAACAATCCAAAATTTTAAAAAAATTCAAAAATAAAAAGCTCTGAAGTTTAAGCTACCTGTATTCAATATCTATATTACCATAAGCATATATCAAACATTTTCCGATAGCAGAATTTATATAAATCATTTCATAGATGATATGTCAACACTGCTCACATACACATAAACAAGCATGCTAAAGGAGGGCTAGAAACGATACCATGGGCAAGGGCAAAATCAGTTTATAAAGCTGAACTGAGTAATGAGCAGTATTTATAAAGACAGTGACTACATTGTGCTCACGTGGACTAGTTCCAGGGTACACTTACTGAAAACAGATAGGCAGTCACATCTGCAAATAATTTCAGTTACAAGAAAATAAAATATGTCCTCTTCTCATCACTGGCCTGGACGATCAAACAATGACATGCTGTCAAATAGCATCTGCAATAAACTGTATCAGTCTTTTATTCAAGCAAAATATCAATAATGTATACCATAGTTGCCAGCAACCGAGCAAAGTCACGGCAGCGAAAACACGTGAAAATAAAAGTGGAAAAACGTGAAAAGAAAAGGGGGAAAGGGAAGTATCAGTCTTTTATTCAAGCAAAATATCAATAATGTATACCATAGTTGCCAGCAACCGAGCAAAGTCACGGCAGCGAAAACACGTGAAAATAAAAGTGGAAAAACGTGAAAAGAAAAGGGGGAAAGGGAAGGTTGCCAATAAGAAATGGTTTACAATTTTCAACATGTTTATCTTTAAAACGTAATGAAACTAGAAAATATTTGAATAGAAATGAATGAAAAAAAAATTGCATGTACATTAACATGTAATATATTAGATGATTCAACTTTGTTTATTTTTTAAATTTGCTATATAATTTTAAATATATTTACCTTCAAAATGCAATTAATTAGAAACATTTGGATATAAATGAAAGAAAATTGCATATACATTAACATCTAATATACGGGTTAAATTTTGGGATGGTATTTGATTTCATAACCTTTGAACTTGGGGTTTTGAAATGGGTTTTGGCAACAAAAAATGCAAAACATTGCAAATCAGTCACGTTTCTAGTAACTATGACGTATACATTGCCAGATTGCAACTAGGCTATGATGTATACTCATGTGTTAGCACTGAACTCTTGTCCTATTAACACATTAAATAACTTTGCATAAAATTAGCCATGTTGATCGCTAAAGAACTATTGTTCCACTAATGCCATTGTGTGCTTGTGACTAGGATGATCCACCTAGAGGGTGTTATGATATTTGTTAATGATCTGGAATTCAAAGCATCCTAATTTGAAACATAGATTTCTGTTTGCTTGAACATGAGTAGGTCATCAACTTCACTAAAATTCAAGTCACCCCTATCCTAGGTTAGCTTCAACAACTCTTGGGCATGTTGATCATGTTTTAATCCATCTTTGATTTTTTACTGGAGTTCATGGTTAGTCATGAACCAAGAGTTATTAGACTATCTTATAACTTTCAACGAATTTTCCTATGGACATTTGCTCAAAGCATTTGTGACCACATTCTCCTTGCCTGGCTAATAAAAAACCTAAAGGTCAAACTCTTGTACCATGCCTAACCATTGAGCTTACTTTGGCTTCAACATAGACTAATTGAGAAGATAACAGGTGGTAGTGTTATTAGTTTTCACTATCACAAGGCCATCAAGGAGATAGTGCCTTCATGTGTGAAGGCAATGCACAATGGTGAACATCTTCTTTATGTGCATAGGTCACAATTGTTTACTTTGATTTAATTTCGTTGATTTGAACACCACAAGATGATTATCTTGCAAAACACCTCACTATTCACCTCATTCGAAGCATTAGTGTAAACTTCAAAGGATCTCAAGAAGTCATGGAGGGATAGCATAGGTTGAGTTGTGAGGATTGTCCTAATCTTGTCAAATGCTTCTTGACATTGCAGACTCTAGTTCCAAGAAATACCCTTCTTTCATAAATTCATCAATGCCACTATCACACCTAAGAATCCATGAATAAACAACATATAGTAATTGGCTAAGCCTAGAAATTGGCATAGTGGATGCATGTCTTTTGGAATAAGCCAAGTGGCAATAGCATCTACTTTCTTTGAATCTGGTTTCACCTTGCCTTTGTTGATGATGTGGCCAAGGAACTTCAACTCTAGCTTAGCAAATTCACATTTTTCGTGCTTGACATACAACTTGTGCTCCTGTAACTTTGAGAACACAAAGCCTAGATGTTGAAGATGTTTATTTATCGATTGAGAGCAGATCAAAATATCATCAATGTACACCACCACAAACTTATCCAAGAATGGATGAAACACTTCATTCATGAGATTGCAAAATATGGTAGGGACATTGCACAAATCAAAGGACATGATCGTTCACTCATACGATCCATAATGAGTGATGTAAGTTGTTTTCTCATCATCTCCTTCTACAATCTATACCTAATAATAGCCTTGATGGAGGTCAAGTTGAGAGAAAACTCAAACCCTTGCTAGTTGGTTGAATAGGTCTGAAATCAATGGTACTATACACCTATTCTTGATGGTTTATTTGATGAGTAACTTGAAGATGCAGCATAATCTCAATAAATTCATTTTCTTTCTTGGCAAATAACATAGGGGAACCACATGGAGATTTTGAGGGTTAAATGTAATCATTCACCACCAAGCTCTCCAATTGCTTTCTGAACTTGGCTAATTTAGGAGTAGTCATTCTATAAGGTTGTTTCCTAGGAGGGGTAGTTCCTAGCAATAGCTCAATTTTGTGACCAACAACTTGTTGTTTTGGTGATTATCTAGGTAACTATACTGGCATCAAATCCTTATAACTCAACAACACATTCTCTACTCGTATGTCCACCTTCATAGAATTCCTATCTTTTTTCCTAAGCACTATAAGAAAGATCTATTGGATCAAGTCTTTAACAACCCATTTCATCACCATGGGTAAGACAATATGGGCTTTCCTATCAATGCTAGTTTCTCATGGAGTAAAAGTTTTCACCAAGCAAGATAATCCTAATGCATAATATAGAGGGCATCTAGATATGGAATAACCAGTTTTCCTTTTTGAAAAATTCTTGTCAAAGAAGGACTTGGAAAAAATCATTGTCTAGGATAGATAAGTCTAGTTTTCTACTCTATTAATCAACTTTTGTAGTCACCTCCTTCATCAACTCATCACCCTAGTGCATCTAATTAGGCAGAACTTGGATAACTTGTAGGATGTTGAAGCCATGTGTACTTGTAGGTTAAGAGTATGAGCCATCCTAGATGAGAGAAAGTTGTGAATAGCACCTATGTCAACCAATGTATCCACCATCTTTATCATAAATTGAATAAGAATTATCTAGATTGAACACAAGTTGGGTTCTTGCTTCAGTTGCTCTCCTTAAAGATTTTGTGGGATGGCTACAAAACTTTGGAAGATTTTTTCAATCATGCCTAGAGACTTCATCTCTTGACCATTGTTATTGATTTTGATTACCCATAATTAGGCTTGCAACTGATAGTGGAAAGTGTTCAAACATCAATTACCATTTAGACCCATTTGAGTTTGCCATCGATTAGGGTTTTGTGGATAGTCTCGAGCAACATGGTTTGCAAAGTAGAAAAAATATCATACATTTAGATGCCTAGGAGGATTATTGGAAGGGCCTCCAAAACATGGATTCTTATCACCAAATGAATCATAGCCTTCAAGAGCTTGCTATTTCCCATTGCCCTAGTAAAATGCTTGGGAACCAAGGGTAATGGTAGGGTATGTTCCTTGAAAGTCACCTTCAAAATTTCTATCGCCTGACTCGTTAGATATACTACTAGACCTCTTGCCACATTAAGGTGCATTAGCTTCACTCTTTTCTAGCTTTTGGCATTTTGTATCCACTACCAAACTAGTTGCTAACTCTATTGCCTCTTTGTAGTAAAAAATATTATGAGTCTTGATCTCTCGTTGGATCTAGGATTTTAAGCCATTGAGGAAGAGATAGGACTTCATCTCCTTACTTAGTGCAAGGATTTGCAAGATTACTTTTTGGTACTTACAAAGATAATATTCCAACTTCCCTATTTGTTAACATTCTTTTAATTTCATCCAAGATTTATCAATGGAAGTGACTAGACAAAAATTTTCACTAAGAGCTACTTTGAGATCATCCCAAGTTTCAATTGACTTCCTAGCCATTCTTGACTTCATCTCATAGACAATACTGAACCACTAGGTTTGCACAACACCACCTAGGAATTGAGAGGTAATGTTCATGTTTATTTCCTCTAGACAATCATTCATTTTAAGGAAGTGCTTCATCTAAAAGATGAAGGTATCTAGAAGTTTGTCATCATGATCACCTTTATACCTTTTAGGTTTCTTAGTTGGGAACTCTTAGATTGACCACCCTAAACTAGACACCACTACTTTTGCTTGAACAACCATATAGTCTTCTAGTTTCTTATTCCTCACTTTAAGCCTTTTCACATGAGCCTTTATAAGTAACACTTGTTGTAGGAGGTCACCCATTAAGACTTGGACATCATCAATGTTTTCAACCATTTGTTCAACTCGATTTTGAAGCACAAAATTTTAGGTTGTGAAGAGCTTTTTATTAGTACTAGAGTTTAATTCTTGAAGATACAAGATGTCCAATCTTTCAATAAGATCTTGTAGCATCTTAGCCCTTTCAACCATTGGTAGGTGGCTAAGGATCATGCTAGCAACTTCAAGATGTAGTCTCCACAATTATTGTACCTTGTCAAGAAAGTTAGCATTCCTGATAGGTACTTCATCATGTCAATAATATTTTTTGATTTAGGAGTTACATTGTGTGTCTTTTCATGCTCATGCTCCTCCTTGTTGTCATGAGGAAAAAATTCCATAGGAGCCTCGCTAGAGTTGTGGCTTCCCTTACTCTTTTTCTTGGATGTCATGGCTTCCCAATAATGGATCATGAATCACCACCAAAATTGCAACATGAAGCTTTTACTTTGATACCAAGTGTAATAGTGCCATCCTTGGAAAACACCATTTGACATCACTTGAGAGTCCCAATAGCAATAATGAGAGAGAGAGAGAACTCAAGATAGACTATGTCTTAATGCTTAGGACCCTATGTTACAACATACCACATAATCCATTAGTTAATGCTTAGACATGTTAGTGCTATTATAAGCATTAATTATGTAACTAGACCATCTAGGTATATGTGCGCATACACACACAACACACCAACTCCTCTAGAAGGACTACGATACATTCTTATACTAATGTATCTAGCCATTAGCCAAACTTTGAAGAGAGGATGGTGGCCCAAGCATTGAAGCTAAAGCTCCAACACAAGGTTACATATACTTGTGATGAGGTTCAAAAGGAATTAGAATTCATGTAGTTCTAAATGATGATTAAAGTATCATGAAACCCAGAGGATCTTCATACTCATTTGTTCCCTATTTTGAAGGGAAACAACGTTTGATCCACTAATAAGACATGTTTTCCTATAGCTTTTCAATATAACTTTAAGCAAGAAAACTTATAATATAGGTGATGAATATTTTGTTGGTCATAAACAATATCTTACCTATGATATGGCAAAAACAATATCATAACTACTATATCATATCTCCATCTACGATGCCATTGATACAATATATTTGGATATGGGTATGTCTAGAAATACCAGTTGCCCATTATGCTAAATAATAACTTTTGGTTTAGTATTACCTAGACTTTTATATTTTTATTTTATGAAGTCATAGTTATTTTGCAAGTGCTTATAGTGTGATCATAAGTAGTTGTATGAGATCTTTGTTCAAGTGAAGTGTACTTGAACATACTTCATAAATGGAAATAAAGATCAAGATTGATTATGATTATTGCAACACATCACTCAGAATAATTTTACTTTCACTTGTCATTCACTTTACAATGTCATTCACTTTTCCTATGCAATTTATGTTTTTATTGTATGTTAGTATTTTGGTAAAATAAGTATGATTGGTTTTAAGCATTGATGAGCATCAAAGTGTTGTGTTGATGAGGCCCCATTTACGTGGTGTTGCCCCATTGATGCAGTCCTATAGCAAAAACTATAAATATGAGCTCCTGGCCATGTTTATGGACATTAAAAGTCATAGTAGTAGTAGAGCTCTTGTAGTTTCTCCATTTAAAAGTCAAAATATTTCTCTGAGTGCCCGTAGCAGGAGTCAGAAAGTGTACAGATCTTTATTCAAGCACTATTATACCTAAACCACACTAGTGTGTATGGTAATAAAGATAAGCTTCTTAATAAACCCTGTAGCACTTAGAATAGATTAATGATTTATTTACGCATTTATTATTTTCATTAATTATGTCATTAATTAACCTTAATTAAGCTAAATTGGACTTTGAGCGATTAGTCAATTAATTAAGCTAAATAGATTAAACACATAAGTATGACCACTTCGAGCATAAACACGTATTTTCTTGGTAATTCCAGCAGTGCTATTGCTTGGGGCACCCAATAGTGTAGCGCTTGGTAACCTAGCAATGCATACGTGGATTCAGGATGTGCACAGAAAGTGGGACTAGATGCTTATGTTAGAACTAGTTAGAGATTAGTTGGCTAGTTAAATTAAATTAGTTGTTAAACTACTTCATCTCTCTACTTTAAGCATCAAAGAACATAAAACACAAAATAATAAAAATCATGTGCCTCGATTACACTTAACCATACCATGTGCATCACAAGTATAATTGGAAAGACAAGGAATGACCATTAGGGCAAGGTTCACTTCCTAGAAGACTAGTGTACCAGCAATTAGAGAGTCCACAGAATTCGATCAAATTGCACGAGTGCTTCATGATTCATATTGTTGGGTGTAGGGGTATCTCTTCACTACTCATCATTGGCATTGTTGCTAGGGACTCTATTTCTTGAAATGCATACTATTTAGGATTAGTGAGCATTATTAATATTATTGGATGAACCCCAAGGTCGACATCATTCTCAATTATATAATTACAATAGCACACTGATAATTTTCTTTGTTTTGTAAAATGTCTTCTTCTTCTCATAGGCGTGATGATGTTAAACCACTAGTTCCATAAGAGTGCAAAGTGGTATACACTCATCCAGATGAGTATATACTTGATTTCACCTTCATCCTACATTAGGATGAGCAATTGCGATGGTGTGATATGGAAGGCAACATTGTAATGCCTCTTGATTGATTTATGCCTGTGATGCTACTTCAAACTCTAAAGAAGTTAGGTATCCATGATCTTCAGGAAGAATATGTTATGCATGAATATGACTACTGGGACTACCATCCCACTAAAACATAACGCAAGTGAAATCAACACTAGGAGAAGCATCATGAGGTTGTGAAGGGGAAACGGTTCACTAATCCCTTGTTTTTACTAAACCAAGATGACAACGAGGATCCTCCTTCTAAGGGCATTTGACATGAAGATTCTCCATCCCTTGTTATTGATGATGGGGATGTGGCCTTGAATCTATGCTCCACGATCAATAATCCAGGTTTGGAAAAATATGGCAGTCAAGGTAAGGGATTAGACAAGCGTTAAGGCGATAGGAAAACCAATGAACGTTGCAAGATGTGTTAGTTTGTCATCTAAAAGATGTGTGCTTTTGCTTATAGGTATAGCAAGTTGAGTAAGTTTTGTTGAGTAGTTAAGCGTTAGGCCATCACCTTAGAATTTCCTTGTATTAAAATTGAAAATTAACTAGCTTAGTTATATATTTAATATAGATACCTATAATTTGGCAAAGAGAATTTTACAAAAACGAAGTTTGAGTTTAGTTCATCTTTTCTATTTAAAATTATCCAAATTGTCATTTTACTAAATTGTATGTATTCTATAACAATTTTGGTTAGATCACCATGATTGCATGATAAGAAGGATAACTAATTCCAAGTTTGGTACTAAATCTTGTGTTACAAAATATTTTGAATTTTCATGGATTGTTGTTTCCATACATATTCTTGTGCTTATTCGAATTTTATTCCTTGTGTATGGAATTAACTAATTCCAAGTTTGGTAATAAATCTTGTGCTCCAAAATATTTGAATTTTCATGGATTTTTGTTTCCATACATACTTTCGTGCCCTTTTGAATTTTATTTTTTGTGCATTGGAATAAGAAGACATAAATAGAGAAGCCATAGATTGGTTGGATCAAATATGCTAACATTATAGATGAAATGTTATTTAGCTTTATAGATAGGCTCTCCTTAGAATGTTATGGATGAATATTATTTAGTGTTACCGATAAGCTTTCTTCAAAGCATTATGGACAAAATATCTATGTTTCGATCAAAATCTATGATTGGTAGTTGGCTTCCCAGTAAAATAAACATAAAAAAAATAAAAAAAATCACTACTTACCATTGCTATATGAGAAGGTGTTATTCTACCACTCTCAAGTTTCCTTGAAAGCAGTTTTTTTAAAAAATAAAACACTATATTTACAATGGATCACATTCTGAATTTTCTTCTAAATAAGGATTGTGATACCAATCTCAAGTTTCCTTATTAACAGTTTAAAAAACAATATGTTTATCATGGGTCACATTTTAAATTTTCTTCTAAATAGAAATTGTGCTACTAGCCTCAAGTTTTCTAATTAAAAGTTTTAAAAAGCACTATGCTTACAATGGGTCACATTCTGAATTCTGAATTTTCTTTTTCAACTTATTACTTATAAACTACATGCCTCAATGTTCAAAGTGAATAAGGAATCCCACATAATTAATCAATAATATATGTATAACTTCATTATCAGCATCATCTTAGCCTGGTTGCAATCTAATAATGTATACATCTTAGCCTAGTTGCAATGTATACATCATAGTTACTAGAAACGTGATTGATTTGCAATGTTTTGCATTTTTTGTTGCCAAAACCCATTTCAAAATCCCCAAGTTCAAAGGTTATGAAATCAAATACCATCCCAAAATTTAACCCGTATATTAGATGTTAATGTATATGCAATTTTTTTTCATTTATATCCAAATATTTCTAATTAATTGCATTTTGAAGGTAAATATATTTAAAATTATAAAGCAAATTTTAAAAATAAACAAAGTTGAATCATCTATACATCATAGTTACTAGAAACGTGACTGATTTGCAATGTTTTGCATTTTTTTGTTGCCAAAACCCATTTTAAAATCCCCAAGTTCAAAGGTTATGAAATCAAATACCATGCCAAAATTTAACCCGTATATTAGATGTTAATGTATATGTAATGTTTTTTCATTTATATCCAAATATTTCTAATTAATTGCATTTTGAAGGTAAATATATTTAAAATTATAAAGCAAATTTAAAAAATAAACAAAGTTGAATCATCTAATATATTACATGTTAATGTACATGCAATTTTTTTTTCATTCATTTCTATTCAAATATTTTCTAGTTTCATTACATTTTAAAGATAGACATATTGAAAATTGTAAACCATTTCTTATTGGCAACCTTCCCTTTCCCCCTTTTCTTTTCACGTTTTTCCCCTTTTATTTTCACGTATTTTTGTTGCCGTGATTGCTGCGTTGCTGGCAACTATGGTATACATTATTGATATTTTGCTGTAATAAAAGACTGATACAGTTTATTGCAGATGCTATTTGACAGCATGTCATTGTTTGATCGTCCAGGCCAGTGATGAGAAGAGGACATATTTTATTTTCTTGTAACTGAAATTATTTGCAGATGTGACTGCCTATCT
>MNCI01020242.1:13690-51401 GCA_015680685.1 Gnetum montanum | reverse complement strand
AAAAATTAAATCCCATATATCATAAAAATACATTGTAAAACATAGAACAAGTACAATGTAAATCCAAAATATTGTTAATGCTTAGAAATTCCACAGTAGATTAAAATTACAAAGAAGATTAAAATTTTTTGGAATTAATTGAATCATAGTGCTTACAACGGTTAGTTTCAAGACTTTTTGATTGCCAAATCTTCTAAATTACAGCTGCATTTTACTCCAACACATGGAAAATAGCATCTCCCCTTTTCATCCAAATTTATTTACTTTATATCATATTATCATGTTTCAATACCTTTAAATTGCTCAACCTCCTCAATAACACTTGCGTTTAAATCCAACATATGGAAAATGGTGTATCTCCTTTTTAACCCTCCTTTATTTCCCATATATTATACTTTCCTAATTGCTTTGCAGAAACTGAAGAGAAACTAAAAAATGAAACTGCTAAACCTCTTAAAAAACATTTGTAGTTTACTCCAATATATGGAAAATTGTGCCCCTCCTTTATTTCCTTTATACTAGTTTCAAGAATTTCTAACTACTGAACCTCCCAAATAACACTTGTGTTGTACTCCAACACATTCAATATTCTCTAAATACTAAACCTCCTAAATAACACTTGCATTTTACTCTAACACAAAGAAAACAACATCTCTCCTTAATAATTAGAAAGAAGAATGAAATTGTTTGAAAATGATTTAAGCATAGTGCTTATAGAAATTAGTTTCAAGATTTTCTAACCACTAAAAATTTTGTGGTGTTTCAATAATTATTGTGGAATCCAATAAATATTATGAGATTATTATAATTAGAGCAATAATCCATGATTATAATGTGAGATACTATCGATTATAAGATTCATTTGAATAGTAAATATTTCATAATAAATAAAGCCCAGATATGATGAGATATTACTCATCATCCATAATGTTAGAGATATTATTTTTTCATTCAAAATGCTAACCCATAATAATTATATCTCAATTAGCATTATCCATAAGATATATATAATGAAATGATTATAAATAACCAACTTTATTTATGATGAAGTGTTTATAATCATTATATATAATCATTTATGTTTATGATTATAAATATATCATTATATATAACCAAGATTATAAATAATCAAGATAAATATAATCATTGGCTCCCTTGCAATGACTCTTTGGCTAGAGGAGATTTATAAATAATTGGTTATTTATTATTATGGAAAGACATGTGCATTGATGGATAGCTCGTCGTCGTTTTCCTCAGCATTGGCTAGGATTATCATAGCATGATCTTGTTAGAGATCTTCTCGAGGTCTAGGCTGCCATAGGTGTAGAAGTTATCGTTTTTAAAATTTACTAGGTTAACAACCATATCATCCATTAGATTCCATCAATCAAAGAATATGTACATAAAGAAAAGGCCTCATTACATGCGAGAAGTTAAGAAGAAATTATTAAATTTGAACTCTTTAAGTCCTCTCAATAAGCAGGAAAAATTATTAAAATTATGACAAAAGTCAGGCCGACATCTCAAATTGGCTAATAATTTTCATGTGCTAGCAAAACTACTAACACTTTTGCATTTTATCAAAATGCATATTGCAAATGAAAAAGTAGTCACAATCGTAACAACTAAACGTATCTACTCCATGGTAATTGCTAAGTTTCAAAGCATAGCCATATAAATGATAAAACCTGCACAAGATATACAAAGAGATAAAGAGAACATAAACTTACAAATGTTACTTTATATTGAAAAAAGGTGTAGCAAAAGAAAATTACTTAAGATAGTAACAGAAAATTACAATTTCAGAATTCCCTGCCACTTCAGAAAGCATTGAAAAAAGAACAGAACCAAACTTTGGAATGTTTTTGCATTGGTAATGTAAATGTATAGGAAAGCATGCTAAGTACTGATGACAGAAGAGCTCAGCTTGAAGTGAAACTATGAAAATTACACAAAATCATCAAAATATAATGTTCAACATGTTACAATTCACTATAAAAAATTAACAAAAACACACATAAAAAATTAACAATTCACACATAAAAAATGAACCAAATGGATGATGTGCAATTGATTTATTTTTACAATAATGAGTTCTGTTGACCTGTTATTTCTCAACCTCCAATTCCCACACGTTGTGCAACTGATGATGTGTGATTGATAATGTTTTCATCATTTGTCTGAAGCAAAGGACCTTGAAATAGCAATCTCATTTCTCCATCCTTTTCTAACAATGGAATATAAGGAATGCTATTCCATTATAATTTGGGGCTTTAGTGGAATGTTGATCCATTAAACAATATAAGATGACATATACTCATCTTATATAAATATGGAACATACTATTAGGATTTAAGCAAATTAAGAATCTTATGTAAATATGGAAGATATTTGAACTCCCCATTAAATTAGTAGGTTGTTCCTCCTAATTTACATGAATACATAGGTCCACTTAGAAAATTTGAACGCCTATAATAAGGAATGTTGATCCCCATATTTGAATACCACTATAATTTACATGATAGTGGAATGCACTAACCCCATCATTCACACAACACATATTGCATCTATGAGTGTAGCTCACACTCAAGAATGGTATGACCACATTAAAACATACCTCCAACGTGGTGAACCCCCACACGGCCTAACACTAGCCCAAAAGGATGTAGTATGAAAGAGATCATGATAATATGTCCTCGTAGGAGACAACACTCTATGAAAATGCTCTTATGATGGTATATTTCTATCTTGTATTAGAGGGGACGAAGCACAAAAAATTGTTGATGAAGTCCATGAGGGATTGTGTGGAGGAAAAATAGCTCCTAGGGCTATGGTAGCAAAGATTAGGTGTTTGGGATACTACTGGCACTACATGGAACGTGATTGCATTGCCAATGTTAGAACATGTGATGTATGTCAATGCTATGGGAACCTTATACACGTATCACCTACCGAATTACATACCACACAGATCACATGGCCTTTTCAATGTTGGGGACTAAACATCATAAGACCCATTACACCTAAGTCTTCTATGGGGCATAGCTTCATCATTACTGCCATCATGTACTTTACAAAATGGGTAGAAGCTATTCCTCCTAGAAAGGCTACATCCCAACAAGTTTGCAAGTTCATTTTGGACAACATATTTACATGATTTGGCCTTCTCATGACTGTTGTTACCAACAATGGTGTACAATTGAGTAGTGCAGAAACCAAAGCCTTTTACCAAAGTCTTGGTATCAAACATTCCTTCTCATTTCCATATTACCCTCCAAGCAAACGTCCAAGTAGAGGCTACTAATAAAGTCATCATCAATCTTTTGAAAAAGATGCTTAGCAACAGCAACAGGTGATGGCATGAGCAAATCCTCTATGTGCTTTGGGCTTATCTCACAACATGCAGAACAACTATAGGTGTGACTCCATACAGTCTTGTATACAGATCTTAAGTGGTGGTACCTCTTGAATTGCAGGTTCCATCACTTCAAATGATCCTTTCAAACATTATGGATGAATCTTAAAAGAATGAGTCAAGAATCATTAATCTTGACTTCGTAGAGGAAGAGTGCACCCAAACACTTAACTATGTCGAATGGTACTAAGATAACCAATGGCAGAAACATCATTGCAATCTACACCAACGACTGATCAAAAAGGGGAACTTGATCCTCAAGTTCGTTCATGAACCCGATAGCAAATTCTTAGCCAACTGGGAAGGCCCCTATGTAGTCACAAAAGCCTATGAGAATGGGGCATTCAGAATGGCTAACATAGATGGCAATGAATTCTCAAATCCTATCAACCACTTGCTCCTAAATCCATACTATGCTTAACATGCAAAATTACACTGAAAGTAAAGCAAGGTAAGAACCATAGTCTGCTATGACTATAAACTGGCACAGATCATCCACTACAATGTAAAATTGGCATAGCATCATCTGCTACAACATAAAAATAGCACAGAACATCCACTATGACATTAAACTAGTAGAACATGCCTTTGGGCCATGACATAAAATTGGCACCCACAGATTGTCTTTGGGCAATGACATAAAATTGGAACCCACAGATTGTCTCTAGGCCATGACATAAAATTGGCATCCACAACATGGTCGACTATAATCTTAAACTGGCCATCTTCTATTTTCTATAACATTAAACTAGCACAATGGTCTGCTGGGACCTTAAACTAGCACCACGGTCTGCTGGGACCTTAAACTAGCACCACGGCCTGCTGGGACCTTAAACTAGCACATTCAATGGTCTTCTTGGACCTAAAATTGGGTTTGTAGTGCAACACCTCCTGGTTCACACATGTGAACTTGTGAATGTGCATATCTTCAAGCTTCATAGGCAAATGGGGTGGGACGTTGCAATTCTAGAATGAAGTTCATGTCATCAAGAAAAAATTCTCTAGGACACAGGTAGCATCACCATCTTTGGCATCTTGCTAATCTTCTAAAGATGTCCTTTGACATTTGATTGACCTTCCGAAGCTACTTTCACCACTACCATTTAGTTTGGTTGTACATCATCACCACCTGTTGGAGTCCCAAAAGGACTGTGGCATAGCCATAGTCCTAGCATCCTCTAGCCCTTGCCATTGCTAGAGTCTAAAAAAGAATTTAGCTATTAGGCTTCTCACCTTGTAGCTAGGTTTCATGACTCTTGCCTTTGACAGGGATCCCTAAGCATCAACATCATCATTTCTCCTAGCCTCTTCAGTGCTCATTTTTGGTAGCATTGTTGAAACTTTCTGGCTTACCACTACCAAAGCCTGTACTAGCCTTCCTGCTTTGGACGTTGCACATGTTAGACATAACACTTGCCACCCTGGCAGTGTCTCGAGCAAGCTGGAATTTTCCCCCACTTCACATGCTAGTTGTTTTTCTAGTTTTCTCTCTATTTTGTTTGCAGGATAAAAGCCAAGATGGTATCGTTCAAAAATGTGTTCAGCACAAGAACAAAGCACTACATTATTCTAAAGTACCTGGATCGATCAGCCTTGCTACTTGAGAGTGCATATCCTACTCTTTCTTCAGCCAACTTAATCACCATTCCTATACTTACAACGTTTGACACCTTCTTCACAAGCTTCTCCAATGCACATAAAACCCTTTCACATGCTCAACCACTGATCCCATGATAGATGTAATGTAGCTCATCCTATGGGAGGCCTCTGTAGACTGGACAAAGCCCTGCAAGGATGTAACACAAACTCATCCTAGGGAGGAAACACCTACCCTACAGTGATCACATGGTTGCCTTCAAATGAACATGGGTATGCAACAAAAAGCACACAAAGAAAAAAACACAAAAAAAGGAAAAATAGTGATATAGCCAAGTGTCCAAAAAAAAATGGCATAATTGCTTCATAATCATCTAAATCTTGTATTGATCAACTCTAAGCACTCTAACGAGGAGGTGAAATCCAAAGAGAAAAGATGCCCATGCATGTTGATTCCCTCATAAGCATTCCAACAAGGGATCACATTATGGCAATAACTCTCATGATAACACATCCTGCAACTTTCCTTTTCCTTAGACCGATTTCCTCAAACCCATCACCTTTCCTTATCATACTTAGCTCTCCTAGCACTCCCAAGCATAACAAAGGACTATCTAAGTAGGCATTGATAAATGGTGTTTGTGTCACATTCAGCATGGTGTTTTGTGTTCTTTGTCGACATCTCTCAAGCAGATCCTCCAGATGTCAACAAAGAGGGGCCATTCAAACACCATCAATTTTGGAACTCTCATGATTTGGCATAGTCTAGAAATTTAGGCAAGGACTTCTGCAAGTGCAGTGTCACAGTGAACTGTGTAGACAACATGGCACCCTCANGTTTGCCCTAAATTTTGACTCACATTGCAAGTGTTCTATCATGGGATGTTGTTCATGTCCTGGGGTGGTAGTAGTACAAGAATTTTTAATGGTCGAATTAAGGGCAATTTTGTTTACTATGTCAAGGCAGTTTGGAAAAAGATTATCTTGTCTTGCTATGCCATGCTATGTTATGTAGCATAGCATAGCATAGCACAAAAAATGGGACAAATTTTATGACATTTGCCATGCTTTTTCCTTGTTATGCTGATCACACTTGAAGGATGAAGTAGTGCAGACACCTTTGAGAACTAAGTGTCTGCCAACTGTGTCTTCTGCATCTGATCAATTACCACATGGCCTACTATGCTATGCAGCGTAGCATAGCATAGTAGGTCCCACTGTTAGAAAACTTGCAAAACTATTTACTACATCCTAAACACCTTCGACAGCTCCTAGCATGTTCCCTGGGTAGATCGTCAACAAGGTCATGTGTCAAGATAGGCAAGCCAGAGAGTGTAGCAAGCTTGTTAGCCCAAGAGATAGAAAATTTTCTAGACTATACGATCCATCCCTAGTGCCTCTTTCATATAAAATGGCCTCAGAACTCGGTTTTTCATTGACTATGCTACAGATGGTGGCAAGCAAGCTCAGAAGTGTCTTTGTAGGCATTAGGACTTTGAGGGTGCCATGTTGNAATTAAAGTCTCCTAACAAAGCATTGTAGGTTCTAACTCAAATCCATGCGAGACTGACTACTGCACTCTGCTACACTACATAGCATAGCAAGGACTCAAAGCCCCAAAAGTGTCCCAAGGATGAAATTAGCAAATCCTAAGATCTTTCAACATGAGAAGTAGGGTTTCCAATTGCTAAAGTTGCTTGCCTAACCAGGTGTTAGAATGATATTTTTAGTTATATGCATAAAATTCACACAAAATAGGAGTGCTACGTTATGCTATGCTACCCAACGTAGCAAGAAAAGTGTTCATCCTATGCCTATTCTACTAAATTAACATTAGATACATAGGTTATGAAATAGTGGAATGTAGTAGGTTGTTCCTCCTATGTAGTTAAATTTTCTAAGTGGACCTATGTATCCATGTAAATTAGTAAAAAGGAGGCATAGGATTTAGTAGAATAGGCTTGCTTTGCCTCATCCAATGTTTGGGGCTTTTCTAACAATTAAAGAAACCATGACCAAGTATGATAATTTGTTTGATGATGATCTTCTACCACCATCAATTCCGCAAATGTGTTCAAATCATCACTGTAACTATGATCCCGACTGGCCGCACTGGCATCTAATAGATGACGCTATCTGGTTCACTCCAGAATGGAGAGGAGATCGTATGAAGGCTGACTGCTACGCTGCTCTTGCTGAAATCGTGTTAGATAAGTATCGAGAATACTTTGTTCCTAATTGCTTTACTGCTATTTATTGGCAAGTTCTGAGGACTCCTATCCCAGAACGCATTCAGTATTTTTCTAAATATTATTGGACAACGGGCACATGTTTTGCTTCGCAACCTAATCTTGGTCTTTTGGTAAAAGATGATACTATCCCAAAACCCCAAAAGCCCCTGTTTCGTTGTAAATCCGTTCTGACTATCTTCCTAGAACCAAATGAACCCTTAATGCCATGCCCTGTACAATGTCCACTTGATTCTGTCATGTTTGAAATTAAAAGTCTAGACTCTGATGAAGAAGTACCTGAAATACCCATTACTCAAGTTGAAGCTTATGACAAATTTGGCCACTGTTATCTTTATCCTCCTGACCATCATATGATGTCTATCTTTACCCCACTAGTCCCTAAATCTGATCCAGATCCTGGTCTGTTCGAAGAAGAAGATCGGCGCTTGCTTGAAATGGCTACTGAAACTCAGTCCAGAATCTTCAATGATGTAAGCCAACCAGTCTATGATGAAGAACTAGAAGCTCAAGTTCAGGCTATTGAGCATCAAAGGTTTCAAGAACAACTCTTACACATGATCGCTCAATAGCAATTTGAAGATAATTTTCATAATATTCCGGTACAAAGCAAGCCTATTCTACTAAATCCTATGGATACAGAGGAAATTGGTAAGTAGATTGAAGACTTTCTGAAAAAGGGTTTGATACAACCATCTCAGTCTAATTATTGTTGTTCAAGCTTTATAGTCAGAAATCATGCAGAAATCAAAAGAGGAAAAGCCAGAATGGTAATCAATTATATTCCTTTAAATGCTGTTACAATAGATATCAAATGGCCTCTACCTAACAAAGAATTCCTTATTCAAAAGGTAGCTGCTAAATCTGTTTTTAGTAAATTTGATTGTAAGTCAGGATACCATCAAGTTAAGATTGCTGACAAAGATAGGCACAAAACTACTTTTAGCACTCCGCAAGGATTGTTTGAATGGAAGGTAATGCCCTTCGGACTAAAAAATGCCCCGTCTCAGTTCCAAGCAAGGATGGATGCAATATTTGGTAACTATCAATCATTTATTGCAAATTATATAGATGATTTCTTGATATTCTCTGAAAATATCACAGAGCATGTTCAGCATTTACTGCAATTTGCTAAGATCTGCAAAGATCATGGAATTGGTTTATCCAAGGATCCTAAGAAATTTCAAATAGGAAAAAGTGAAATTGAGTTTTTAGGAGTATAGTTAAAAGATGGAAAAATACACATGCAACCACATGTGTTACAAAAAATTAGTCAATTTCCAGATGAATTAGAAAATAAGGATCAGTGTTTAAGATTCCTTGGTTGTGTAAATTATGTATCAAAACATATTGAAAAATTTAGTGAAAAGACAAAAGAAATCAGATGGTGTAAAAACCAGTTACCTTTCAAATGGACGCACAAAGCATCCTCTCAAGTAAAACAGCTGAAGAAAGAATGTCAGAATCTACCGCCATTAAATCCTATTTTAAAAGGTCCATTTGTTCTAAATACTGATGCAAGGGCTGTTGTCTTATTACAGAAAAGATCAAATCAGGAAGAAATATGTGCATATGCTTCAGGTACATTCCAAAAGAATGAATTAAACTATTGGCCAACAAAAAAGGAAATTTTAGCTGCCATAAAAGGATTGGAAAAATTTCATATTTATTTAGTTGAAGATCCATTTATTTTGAGAACTGATTCATCCAATTTAGCTACCTTATTAAAGCAAAAAATTTCACCTTCACCAAAGTTACAAAGATTTGCTTGGTGGAAGTTCTTATTAGCTCAGTATAAATTCTCTATTGAAAGGATTGTAGGATCAGTAAATTTGCTACCTAATGCCCTAACTAGAGAATTAAAACCCCAAATCAAAATGATGAAATCTACTCAAGAAGAAAGCAGTTCTTCACAAAATCCCTTGCAAGATATTGATGAATGAAAATCATGGCCTATAGCTATGCTTGAAGAATGGGTAAAATGGTGTAGGCTCATTATTCAGTTTTTTCCTAGAGAATCTACCTTAAGTGCAACAAAGAATTATCCTACAGTGGATTTCTTTATAAACATGGTTGGAAGAATTGACTGTTTAATCAATAATCTAAGATGGAGTCGTCTGGAGCCTAATCTCCTGAATCATCTTCGACATCAAGAGGTTTTGGATAATATTCTGCTTCTGATATGGTAGTATAACTTGATGGGTCTGATTCGGATGAGGTGGATTCCACTTCAACTAGAAAACAGTCATCATAACAATTGTCTGGATCTTCCACTGGTTCTAACTCAAGATTAGATTCAAAAAATGCTTTTACTTGGGAATGACTTTTAGATCGATTATTTGGACAATCGAAAGCATAATGTCCTTGCTTTTTGCAATTGTAACAACTTACAGATTTCCTTTTGCCGAAAAATTTGCGTTTTCTAGCAAAGAATCTTCTTTTGAATTTTCTTCTTGGAATTTGAATGTGAGGTGGAGGCCTTCGTGTTCTTCTTTGGAAGAGAGATCGCCGTGGGAGAACACCTTTTCTTCTTTTGCTTGGAGCTCTTGGCGGAGGACCAAAGGAATCAATGCCATCAAGATTATAACAAACTTCTGCACTAGGAAGTAGCTTTTGTAGAGAGACATTGTAACAGGAAAACTATAATTCCTGTCTGACCATATGGACAATATCAGTAAAATATGTTAAACCAATATCGATTTCCTTTTCCAGAGCTTTATGGTATCGAAGCCAATCCCGAGGTATCAGTATTTACCAAGTATGATAATCTGTTCGATGATGATCTTCTACCACCATCAATTCCGCAAATGTGTTCAAATCATTGCTGTAACTATGATCCCGACTGGCCGCAGTGGCATCTAATAGATGACGCTATCTAGTTCGCTCCAGAATGGAGAGGAGATCGTATGAAGGCTGATTGCTACGCTTCTCTTGCTGAAATCTTGTTAGATAAGTATCGAGAATACTTTGTTCCTAATTGCTTTACTGCTATTTACTGGCAAGTTCTGAGGACTCCTATCCCAGAACGCATTCAGTATTTTTCTAAATATTATTGGACAGCGGGGACATGTTTTGCTTCGCAACCTAATCTTGGTCTTTTGGTAAAAGATGATACTATCCCAAAACCCCAAAAGCCCTTGTTTCATTGTAAATTTGTTCTGACTATCTGCCTAGAACCAAATGAACCCTTAATGCCATGCCTTGTACAATGTCCACCTGATTCTGTCATGTTTGAAATTAAAAGTCTAGACTCTGATGAAGAAGTATCTGAAATACCCGTTACTCAAGTTGAAGCTTATGACAAATTTGGCCGCTGTTATCTTTATCCTCCTGACCATCCTATGATGTCTATCTTTACCCCACTAGTCCCTGAATCTGATCCAGATCCAAGTCCGTTCGAAGAAGAAGATCGGCGCTTGCTTGAAATGGCTGCTGAAACTCAGTCCAGAATCTTCAATGATGTAAGCCAACCAGTCTATGATGAAGAACTAGAAGCTCAAGTTCAGGCTATTGACCATCAAAGGTTTTGAGAACAACTCCTACACATGATCGCTCAACAACAATTTGAAGATAATTTTCATGAAATTCAAATGTATTATGAGGAAGCCGAGGGTTATGAGGTACAAGCTGAAAATAATATAGATGTAGATCCTATAAATCCTGTAAATTCTGATGAAGATAATGAAGATTTCTTACAGTATTTGAATGAGCCTATTTATGATAATAATATGCCAAGAATTAATATGTTCCGATCTAACACAACGGAGGTTGAGGAAGTAAAAGATGGTCAAGAAATATCTTCAGCACAAACGGAGATTCTGCCATTCGTAGAAGCTATGAAAAAGAGAAAGTATTTCATTACTGGTGACCATAAGGATTTAAAATTCCCTGAAATTCCTAAGGATGCTATTTATAAGTTTGCTAATACATTTTCTGCAAGAATGTCTACATCAATTAAGCAAACTGAAGCAATCTTAGATATTAAAGGAAAAGGGATAAGACCAGTATTCTTACCTCTTTTTACTCCGGAAGAAGTAGAAAAATGGAAGGAACAAGGACATAATTATGTTCATCTAGGACAGCTAGATATTTTAGTAAGTCCCAAATTTAATTATAATATTGCTGCCGAATATGTGGTAACTCTACTTGATAGCCGAGTTATTGGTGATGGAATTAATCAAGGTCCAGAAATTGCTTGGGAAAAGGCAAATATTTGCCAATTTCAAGGTGTTTTGGATTCTAATGCACTTTGTGCAGTCCAGCCAAATTATCAGTTAGCTTTAGCTGATGATTTTATTACTAGTGCTTTACTAATCTGTGTTGAAGTTCATGGAATAGAATTATTACCCGGATCAGTTTATGCTGTCGTTGCTGCTCGAGGAACTTTTCAACTCTCTAACACTATTTTAATGAATCATAAGTTGAAATGGGGAGTTCAGTTTCCTAAAGGTAGTCAAAATCTGTTGCAATGTGGTAGAAGCATAAATGTACCAGGTTATTGCAATTCTTTTCCTCAAATTCAGCATTTGCTACAAGAATGAAGATTAGGAATTCAAGACCTATGAAAAGCCCAAAATGAGATGGAGTCAATATCCAATCCAGCAATTTGGTTGATCAGCAGTAATCACACTAGAAGCTACTCCAGCAGTTTTGCCTCCTAGAAAACTTTCTGAAAAGGAAAGTTCCTCAAAAAAAGAAGGCAATAGTTCTCCAAATTTTGATACCAGAGGTACACTTTATATGTTTCAACATCGCATTAATCTCTTTCAAAATACCTCTTATAAGCAATATGGAGATCGAAGATTACTTAGTGGTGGTAGATGGCCTCCATTAGCTACATACAGTACAACTGCTTCTAGACAAAATCCTCCTCAAACTAGAGCTGATTGTAGTTATTTATTAGAACATTCTCTAAATAGTACTACTGACCAGCAAGGTGAAACAAGACAGTTAAATTATTTAGTTCATTGGACATCTTATGCTGCTCAACATTTTCAAAATATCGAAGATAAAGTAGATGATCTTGAGGATAAGGTTGACAAAGCTAATGATAGTGTTGCTCAATTATCCAAAGAAATGAGTGAGCATCTTATAGCATATTAGGAGATTACAAAGCAAAGGCTAGAACAAAAGAAAAAGAAAGTTCAATTTCAAGAACAGTAAAAGGATCAGACAATCAAGTTTCATGAGATTTTCACTTTAGAAAATCAGTTACGATTGCCTACTCCAGAAAAGGAAGTTCCAAAAATAGAACTAGCAAAAACAATAGTACAAGTTGATGTTCGACATAAAGTTCTCCTAGATAAAATAAAAAAGCTCATGGCTGAAAAGAAAGGAAAGGAACCGCAAACACCAGCTCCTTCAACACCTCCTGAAGAAGAAACAAAAGAAGAGCGTGACAAAGAATCAAAAGCCTCAGAATGTCAAAGAATCATGATGGCATGATGATAGCCCACAAGACCATGGCAAAGACCTCCTACACAACCACCTCCAGCTTTCACCGCCTTTCAACAATGGCCTAATGCATCAATTCCAGTTATCGACATTGACTATCTACCTCCAAAAGAAGTCTTACATGCTTTAAGGTTATGGATAGATCAGTTACGGGTCGCAATGCATATTCTAGGAATCGATGAAAGAATAGTCATCATAGGTGCATTTACCAGAGCTGCTGGTAAAATTAGGCATTGGTGGGAAAGTGCTACCACAGAACAACAAGAACAAGTGATTCAAACAGGTCTGCATGGTTTATTTGTAACATTAGTTACTGAATTTATAGTTGATCTCTCGTCAAAATTAAGATTTAAAGATAAACTATTATTAAGTCAGAAAAAGTTGACAGATTTAAGATATTTTGAGCAATTTAGTGCTGAGTATGGAAATGAAGTATATAGACTAGCCTTACATAGAGATCAGATGATAAATTATTTATATCTTGAAATCCTACCTACAAAATTAGGCCAAATGGTGCTTTATAAAGCTCTGGAAAAGGACATCGATATTGGTTTAACATATTTTACTGATATTGTCCATATGGTCAGACAGGAATTACAGTTTTCCTGTTACAATGTCTCTCTACGAAAGCTACTTCCTAGTGCAGAAGTTTGTTATAATCTTGATGGCATTAATTCCTTTGGTCCTCCGCTAAGAGCTCCAAGCAAAAGAAGAAAAGGTGTTCACCCACGACGATCTCTCTTCCAAAGAAGAACATGAAGGCCTCCACCTCACATTCAAATTCCAAGAAGAAAATTCAAAAGAAGATTCTTTTCTAGAAAAGGTAAATTTTCCGGCAAAAGGAAATCTGTAAGTTGTTACAATTGCAAAAAGCAAGGACATTATGCTTTCGATTGTCCAGATAATCGATCTAAAAGTCATTCCCAAGTAAAAGCATTTTTTGAATCTAATCCTGAGTTAGAACCAGTGGAAGATCCAGAAAATTGTTCTGATGACTGTTTTCTAGTTGAAGTGGAATCCACCTCATTCGAATCAGACCCATCAAGTTATACTACCATATCAGAAGCAGAAGCTAACATAAAGATGATGAGAAGTATTATTGATCTTTCTATGTCTGATGATGAATGGTTAGAAAGTGTTTCTTTAAACACTAATGACAGGTTAGAACCAATTGAGGAAAATGATTGGGATGATATGAAAAGATGGATTGAAGAAATGGATAATGTCTCTGAACTATCTCAAGAAAATCACAACTGGGATACTGAAGATGCTGATAAAGATCCAAGTATATCTAGTACGTATGGCTACAAAGAAATTCTTCCAAGAGCTGGTACTGAACCTGAGTCTTCATCTGATGAAGAGCTCCCTCCAAAGATAATCCAAAAGGTATCAAAGTTTCTTATTACTCCTTATGATAAGAACTTTCTAGTTAGAAAAGAAGTTAAAATGGCCAAGTTAAAACCACGCAAAAAGGATTCAACCTTAGTACATCAAATCAAGCATTTATTGGCAATACAAAGTGTGTTATTAATTCCTATCAAAATAGCAGTTGATGGTGCTCAAAAATGGAGAAAATATCAAGCTTTTATAGATACTGGCGCTACTTTAAATTTTTGCCATAAAGATGTGCTAGAAAATTGGAAATAAAATCCTAATCCAGTTAAGATAGATACCATGAATGGAATCAGGACACTATCATACTTTGCTTTTGATATTCCCATCTCACTCAATGATGAATATGTGGGAACAACTAATTTTGTGCAAGTTTCAGATAGTGGTTTTGACATTGGTTTAGGAGCACATTTCATGGATAGTCTTGGTCCTTATACAGTTGGACAAGAAATGATAGTTTGTTCATCTCAAGTACAAGATCCAAGGCCAAAAATAATTATTGGAAGAATCCCAGCTGCTTTACATAAAAACAAGCATCAACAGGTTAAACAATTCAACTCAAATCCTAGTATCTCTACAGTAATTTCTCAAAAGGAAATGGAAGAAATTGCTAGTGCCAAATACAAAATAATCCAACACTTAAAAAAGGCACAAATCAATCTTACCATTGAGGAAAGACATCTAGTTCCCTGTTGTATCGCCTGAAATCGTCGGTCTCTGGCTGGAAGGAAAACAGAGGCCGCGGGATCGCAGGACGCGTACAGAAGACCCTGCCTTCGCCTGAGGGCGAGCTGGAATGCACGAAGGCAGAGTACCTTGGGTGGTCTACACGCGGATCAGACAAGGATTTCCCTGCGCGTACACAAAGTGTTGTACGCTGGGTTATGCGTAAATGATGTAACGAGCATAAACAAAGCGTAAACGGTGTAAAACAGATGCAAACAGAGCATGAGCGTAAACGGACGTGAATAGAATGCGTGGGCCAAGTTGACGTAAAACTATAAAATGAAAACAATCTTATGCAGCAAATGTAAACAATAGTATTATAGAGTCAGAGTATAGTGCACCGGTCTAACGCAGTCGTGAGTGACACAAGGCAGACAAAAAGCCCCGACGTATACAGGGATGACTTTGCTGGTTTGCAGGGCGAGCAGAGCATAGAGACTGTATCTGCAGCGTACAGGGCTTCCTAGTGTAAGAGGGTTTTAGCTCTTTTGCGCAGCGTAAATGTTCTCTGCTATGCTCTGGGATTTTTGCCAACCGACCTTGGTGAAGTGGGAAATCGGGGTTTATATACAGGTTGTTACGCTAGACTCAGGTTAGGAGACACATGACGCGTTGACCAGGTGCACACACTTTACAAAAATACAATATATTACATCTATCGGGCGTATACGCTGTGTGAGGCAGGCGTATACGCTGAATGAGGCGGGCATATGAACTTGGGTGATGCTGTGCTGGGTGTATACGCCGAGCGTATACGCTGGCGGATGCTAGGCATATACAGTGGGCGTATACGCTGAAGGATGGTAGGCGTATACACTGGGCGTATACGCTGAAGGATGGCCACTTGCTTCAATCCTTGCTCTTTGGTGTTATCTTCATGCTGTCATTGAGACCTCACCGTCGAGCGTACAGGCGAGGTATGTACACCGGGCGTATGGACCAGATGTCCACGCTAGGCGTATATGTTAGGGCGTATACGCTGGGAGTGTCAGGCGTGCATGCAGGGCATATACGCTGGTACTGTTGGGCGTATATGCTGGGCGTATACGCTGGCGCCGCATACTTAGTGAAAATGAAGCTTTTGACCTCCAAAGTTGCAATGTGTGACACCAACTGTAGCCACAGTTGTCGGTGGATCCCAGGGACCGACTTTTTACTGGGGAGGTACAGAGCTCAGAATTTTGTGGTGTTTCATTGGCCCCTCTTTGTTGATGCTTGGAGGAATCGACCCGAGAAGCGTTGACAAAGAAGTGCAAAACACCACAAGCAACTTGATGAAGACGTTGCCCGCTGCCACTTGACGAGACGTCATCGCACCGTGTTCGGTAGTACATGGGATTGGGAAAGTGAAATTTGTAGCTGGTAGGAGGATAGAGATCACGGGGATTGGTGACTGCCCAAAGAATTGTGTCGTGGACAGGGGATGTTTGGATATGTTGCATGCTGATCTTTGTTAATAGCCAATATTTTAGCAAACTCGGAGTTCAGACATGCAATGTGCGTCCTTTGGCGGAACAGGGCCCTCGGTTAGTTTTCGAGAGGACCGGTTGGCGGGGCCAAAGCCACAGGAGGATGTGTTGCATTCTTTGGGAGAACAGGGCCCATGTTTAGTGTTCAAGGGAACCTATTGGCGGGGATCCAAAGTCATGCAACTGGGTGTCGTTTGAGCATTTTAGACATGAGTACTTGGTTTTGAGATGACTGCCTTCCCGCCTGGGACTTATATGGGAAGTGCCCAGGGTCTCATTTTTTTTTATGTGTAAACTTTTGCTCTGCATTTGTACTCATGCACAGGTGTTGTGCTGCGTGTTGCAGCGGCTTTATAGGGGCACAATGTATTAGATGTACTAGGTGTGTCAAGGAGATGTCGGGATAAAATGTGTTGGCGAATGGATAAGGAATTTTGTCGATGAATGGGGATGTACTAGTGAATGGTTTGATTTAGTCCTGCCAGGTGTGCTGCGAACATTGTCTTACCTTACTGCTTACGGTGAAGTGCATCTTTGTGTGAAACTCCTGGGTGTCATCCTGCAAACATAACGCCAAGGAGACAAGAAAAACCATGTGTGAATAGACGAGTTTAGACTTACACGGTAGCCGATGGCGCAGAGATGCTAAAGAACGGCAGACACTATATGTAGATGACAGCAGTACTGATAATGGTAATTGATGGCGAGCGATGTGATGTGCCAGATGTGAACTTGCCAATTTATAGTCTTGGTAGACTATCATGGGTTAGTGTTATGTCATAACCCGTTGGACATTGCCTGTTTAGCGTCGTGACAGACGTTACATTGCCAGTTTCTAGTCTTAGCGGACTATGGAGAGGCAAGCTAGTTTATAGTCTTAGCGGACCGGATTGGTTAGGACGGTGGCAGTTCATTGTCATGCCGGACGGATTCTAGTTTATTGTCCTTACGGACACTGTGGTATCAGTTTATAGTCGTAATTCCAGGACTTGTTGTGGTATCAGTTTATAGTCATAATTCCAGGAATTTTCACGTACCTGAGCTTGTATTCAGACGTAGAACGATTTTAGGTACAAATGATTTGTCGGATTGGCAAACTCGTTCCTTTCCTTGTCAGTTTGTTTGATTGCACCATTATCGAATGCTTTGATGACCACGTAAGGCCCTTCCCAGTTGGCTGAGAATTTGTCCGAATGTTCCCGAACAGCTTTGAGCACGAGGTCGCCTTCTTGGATAGGGCGCTTGTTGCTGTTATGCTGATGTCGCTATTGTTGTTGCTTTTGGTACCATTCGATCTCGTCGAGCGAACGTATGCGTTCCTCCTCCACCGAATCGAGGTTAATGGTACGTAGATTATTGTTTTGCTCGTCGTCGAGGAGTCCGGAGAGTGTGATCCTTAACGATGGTACTTGTAATTCTAGGGGTAAAATAGCTTCTGAACCGTAAACAAGACTATATGACATTTTACCTGTTGACGTTTGGTGTGTAGTGCGGTATGCCCATAATGCGTACACTAATTGCTCGTGCCATTTTCTTTTGCTTTGGGTCAGCATTTTCTTAAGTATTGTAATGATCATCTTATTTGTTGCTTCTGCTTGCCCATTTCTCTGAGGATAGTAAGGGGAGGAAAACGAGTGTTTGATCCCCAGACTGTCGCAAAAAGTTTTTGTTTCGGCACTACTAAATTACGGCCCGTTGTCAGTGATAATTGCCATGGGAATGCCGAAACGGGTTACTATGTCTTCAAGGATGAAATTACACATGTGTTTAGATGTGGTCTTTCGGAGGGAAACAGCCTCAACCCACTTCGTGAAATATTCAGTAGCGGTTATGATGAAACTGTGCCCTGTAGAAGACGAGGGTGTGATTGGTCCGATGAGGTCCAAGCCCCATTTTTGGAAGGGCCACGTGATCTGCGCTATGTGCAACTCGTTCTGTGGGACATGGATTAGGTTACTATGCTTTTGGCAAGTGTCGCATGTTTTAACCTTGGAGAGATAGTCATATTCCATATGCGGCCAATAATAGCCTAATCGTCTTATTTTTGTTGCCATGGCTTTAGGTGCAATGTGTCCTCCGCATAGTCCCTCATGTATTTGTTCAACAACCGTTTGGGCATCAGCACTACTGACGCATGTTAGCAATATGCCTTCATAGGATCGACGACATAGTGTGTCCCCTACGAGGGCGTATTGCCTGGAACATTTCCGCACCGCATCTTTCTATGCATGCGTTAGATGTCATGGTGTTTCTCCACGTAGAAGGTACTCTTTTATGTCATCATACCATTCCACCACGTGTGTTGTACTAACAGATGCAATTGGAAATGTATCGGAGGTATTGGTTATCAGTTCAGCGCAGTTGATTACGGAACTTGGCAAGGCATGGAACATGTCGGGCGATATGTTTAGCGCTAATGTGGCCAATGCGTCTGCGATGGTGTTATCGTTTCAAGAGACATGTTGCACATCAATGTTTTCAAATTACCTCATTAAATGTTTTGCCAAGTCACAGTATGATTGTAAATGTTGGGCTTTACATGTGTAAATGTCTGTAACTTGGTTTACGACCAATTGTGAATCTCCTCTGACTATAAGCCGTGTGATGTCTGAAGCCAGTGCTACCACGAGACCTCTAAGGAGACCTTCATACTCTGCTATGTTGTTAGTATAGTGAAAATTGAAACGATAGGCTAAGGGTCGGATCTCCCCAGAGAGATAGGTGATGATAGCGGCCGCACTTCCTCCTCGAGAGGTGGATGCTCCATCAAAGTTTAGAATGGCATCATTATCTTGGGGCACTGTGTCTATGGTTTTTATGTTCTCATCTGGGAATTCTGGATCTATGGTTGCTTGATCACGTGTTGGTGACACGGCCATTTGATCTGCTATGGCTTGACCCTTGACTAATGATTGCGCTACATAATATAGGTAAAACTCAGCTATCATGGCTTTCCACCGGGCTATTCGACTCGTTTCGTAAATGTTCCCTGTTATAGCTCTCAGTACATTGTCCTTATAGATTATGTGGACCTGATTACGGAAGAGGTAATGTCGCCATTTTCTTAGAGAAAAGACTAAAGCTAAACATGACTTCTCCACATCGTTATACTTTTTTTCGTGGGCAACTAAGGCATGGCTCAAGTAGTATACAGGGACTTCAGTTTCGTCATCTTGTTTTTGGCAGAGCATAGACGCAATGGACGATTCTGAAGTGGCAAGGTAGATGTAAAACGGTTTGTTGTTTTGGAGCGGGTAGACCGTAGGCAGTCGGGCAAGTGCTGTTTTGATATTTTCAAACACTTCTTGANTTTGGAGCGGGTAGACCGTAGGCAGTCGGGCAAGTGCTGTTTTGATATTTTCAAACACTTCCTGACACTGTGGAGTCCATTCAAAATGGACATTTTTACGTAACAGGTGGTTCATAGGTTTTAGTTTGTCTGTTAATTTTTCTATGAAACGCCTGATGAACTGCAATCTACCTTGCAAACCTCGAAGCTCGGTAAGGTTACTGGGTGGTTTTAGGTTGGTGATGGCCTTAACCTTATCGGGATCTACTCGTATCCCTACTTCAGAGGCTATGAATCTAAGCATTTTTCCTATTTTGACGCCAAAGACACATTTTTTTGGGTTAAGCCTTAGTTCATACTTTAAGCAACGCTTTAAGACTAAGTCGAGGTCTCGTACATGTTGCTCGGTCGTTTTTGATTTGACTATGATGTCATCCACGTAATCGTTGAGAGACCGTAACATATAATCACTAAAGATAAATGTCATGGCTCTTTGATACATGGCCCCTACGTTTTTGAGACCAAAGGGCATCATGGTGTAGCAAAAAGTTTCCCATGGGGTCATGAAGGTTGTCCGAAGTTGATGTTCAGGGTTGATGCGTATTTGGTTGTATCCCGAAAAACTATCCATAAAAGATAGTAAGGCATGCCCGGCAGTCGAGTCAACAAGTTGATCGATGCTGGGTAGGGGAAAGTCATCTTTTATGGTTGCTACATTTAAATCTCGGAAGTCGATGCATAGGCGAATGCTTCCGTTTTTCTTTTGCACGATGACCATGTTGGACACCCATTCAGCGTAATCAACAGCCTGAATGAAACCAGCTTGGTAGAGCTTAGTGATCTCATTGCGAACTACCAACGCCACCTCGACTCGAACTTTTCGTGCTTTATGTTTTATCGGTCTTAGTTTTGGGTCTAGAATAATGTTGTGTTGGACAATTCTAGGATCTAGCCCAGGCATGTCCGTGTAGGACCAAGCAAATGCTTTCATGTTTTCCATAAGTACATTCTGAATGTCTTGGGCCAAGTGCAGTTGTAATAATGTACTCAATCTTAATATTTTAATTTCTCCATCAGGCATGGTAATGGGAGTTTCGGCTAATGGATCTTCAGTGATGTTTTCAGCCTCTATGTTAAGAAATTTTGTCATGCCCCTGTAATGATCTGTTGTTCGCTGTGTTAAGGCTATAACCGCGTCGTCCGTTAGTGGACTTAAGTTGATGAAGTTTATGTCAATGTCCCGTATAATGGTGCCGTATGGTCCGTCAATGGTTAACGGTGCGGTTAAATGCTGGCAGTCCATTGAGCTTGTCCCTGCCAATAAACCGAGAGTTGCATGAGCAAAGAAGGATCGTTCTGTATGTTTCGGTGTTTTTTAAACTATATGTACATGTATAATGGTGGATTATCATCACACCTAGATGCATGGTAGTTTGATGCCTTACCGAGCAGTGAGTGACAGTTTAAGGCCGTATCGGGCCGTGAGTGGCAGTTTAAGGCCGTACCGGGGCATTGCTAGATGGGGAAGTGGAAGTTTAAGGCTGTACCGGGCCGTGATGGCAGTTAGCGTAAACGTGTAAAACGGGGTCCATGGAGGAACCAGGACGTAATAATCACTTTTTTTAGTTAATTTTCATCATTTTTGGGGAAATTTTGGTGGATAGTAGGCAAAAAGGCAAAAACGGAGCGACGACGGCGTAAGCGGTGGCGGTGTCACCGTCAGCGTCATCGGGCGCTATATAAAGGGAAGGGGGGGTCCATTTGTTTTACTGGAAAGTGACAGCGTGAGCGACAGCGTAAACTTGCTAAGGCATAAGCGTAAACCCTAGCGTAAGTGTAAACCTCGGCATAGACGCCTAAGATTGATCCCCAGCGTAGACGCAGAGATCCTAGCGTAGACGCCGAAGATTAAACTCCTTAGCTCCAGCGTAGACAGTTGCTCAGCATAAACTCATATCGTCAGCGTAGACACTCTGAGATGGGCAAGGGAAAGGAAGTTGAGGGCCAGGGGAGGAAGGGTCCCGATCTAACCTTCGCCGAAGAGACGGAGGCCAGGCTGCAGGGTCTACCCAGGCCGAGGATGCCTTCGTGGCCCGTGAAATCCCACAGGTAAGCCTTGATCCCTGCCTCTGTTGTTGTTTCCATGCTTCTTAGTGTAGACAATCCCGGTGTATACGCCGAGTGTAGAGGGTTTTCAATCCCAAGGGTTTTCGGAGTATACGCCAACGTAACTGTACAGCGTAGACGGTGTTTATCAGTTTACTAGCGTAAGCCCTTTTCTGTGTTATTATGTTAGCGTACGCTCAGGTGTGACTAAAGCTTGTTGGCGTGTTTGTCATCAGCGTAAGTTATCTTTTGCGATGGCGTATACGCTGAGGATTTGCCCGGTGTATACGCTGTACGCGTACAATTTTGTCTTTTGGCGTGCTATTTTATTTTTCTGGCGTAAATGGTTTACGCTGAAAGCGAACTCGAGCGTATACTCTGAGGGTTTCTTCAGCGTATACGCTGCACATGAAGGGGTCTACGTGTCAGTGTAGACGTTGAGTTTGGTAGCGTATATGCTGAGTTTAAATCTTATTTTTTAAGTGTTGGTCGGCGTATACACTGTGTACAGTGTATACGCTAAGTTTGAATCGCGTTTTTTATGCTAAGTGCTAACATTTTGTCCAGAGTATACGCTGTGTATAGCGTATACGCTGAGCGTGAAATGCAGGCGTATATGCTCTGTGTACAGCGTATACGCGGGGCGTAAGTTGTGTTTTTGGCGCCAAGTGCAAAGTTTGGCTGGCGTATACACCCTATGTATAGCGTATACGTTGAGCGTAAACAGAGTTGATTTTTGATTTATGATGCAGACTTTCGTTTTGTGGCATTGCGATTGATTGCAGGGACAGCAAACGCTTCCTTATCGTGGTTGAGCTTGTCGGGGTGCTAACATGGGTCGGCCCTGTTGAGGATGGGGAGGTTCCCCCTGATCAAAGGATGGATGAAAACGGGGTTTGGTTCAGGGAAGGTGCTTGTGAATTCTTGGCTTTTCTGCTAAACAATTTTGAAGTAGCCATGTGGTTGAATTTTGACGAGGTGACTGCACGGAGTGTGGTTGATGCGATGCTGTCGGGGGCTGCCGAGGGTGTCATGGTTTTCATCGAAGACATTAACGAGGGGCCATTTGTTAATGAGGATGGCACTACCCGCGGGCCCAGGGAAACACACCTGTTAATGAGCATGTGGGCGTTACTGCCATGAGGGTTGGACCACCTCAATAATACATTATTCATAGCCGCCCACACACATACTTTGTTCCAGAATCCTCCTGGCACGGTATACAGAATAGCCAGGTGGGACCATTTACATTTATTGCTTTCTTTTTGTCGTTTGATGTTGGTTTCCTGTTTGTTGACATGTATTTGTTTGCAGACCGAAGACCAACCCAGACGGGACCCTGATTGAGGATGAAGGGATAGCCCTCACTCGTACAACTCTGGAAGTATTTATGACGGGCCCTAACCTTCGTGGGACTGTGCTGAAGAAAACGAAGGATTCGATGGTCCACTTTCATAAGTAGTTCTCCAGAGCATTTGCGATGTGCAAGGCTCGTGGGTGGCTTCATGAAGATTGGACTGACAACGGGCCAATTTTCTCTCGTGATCTTGGCAGCACGTCTAGATCTACCATTGACGGTAAATGATAACTCTTCTTAGATATGTTAGTGGGTTAATCCAATTGCCTGGATTTACGCTGATATAACAACCTTACATTGCTTTTATGGTTAATATACCTTCTAGTGAGGATCCGGTGACCACCGGACGAACCTAGACAACTTTGTCAATGAAGTTCGGAGGGGTGCCTAAAGCCCAGAAGTGGTTATGGAATCGTGCTCCTCCGTCCCTCGCTCGTTGCCTAGATGATGCTAGGCTCATGGAGCTTTTTATGACACCGAGTCCTGATGTTTCCATTGGGGAGATGATCGGGACTGTAGACTCCTTCAATGAGTCTGTCACATACTACAAAACCCGGATTAAGGGTGTGAAGGTGGTTTTCCGTCTGTTGCCTGAGTTCTTTTCAGACCTATTTGGCGTACCGGCGGATGGCCTGAACGTAGTGTTAGACAGAACTCATAAAGAGCTCCAGATGATCCGGGAATTGGAGGACTGGCTAGGCGTATCAAAGGGTACCAAGGGATTCCCGATGCAGGGGAAGGCGAAGGTTGTAAAAGTGAATGAACTGTGTCCCCTATTCAGAGCACGGGTATTTCCCAAAACACTTTCTCAGGTGAGGTGCCTTGGGGTTGAGGGTGTTCGTGTGATGCGAACTGTTTTGGAAACAGGGATGCGGTACAACTGGGTAAAATTTTTATTGGCGGGCATGCACAAAGAGATAGTGCGATTGTGCTCGAATGTCGAGGCGCAATCCCATTTCACCTTTGCATTTTTCGCTGGTTATCTTCATCGTTTTTCCGAGTTCCTGGTAGTTTGCGCAGATAACAAGTTTGTCCTGCGGGATCGGGGTCAACTATCCCGCCCATGGATCCATCACCTATATGACACAGCCAAATTCCAAGATGCACCTGAAGGTATTGATGAATCCGTTTCTGTTACTACGGGGGGATCATCTAGCGGTTCAATCCACACATGTGATAGTGTGGGGTTGGAGCCAGATGAGCTGCCTTACACTGCTAGAAGGGTAGAACGGGTCATCAAGGAAACTGTCGGCCAAGCTAAAGCAAAGCTAAAGAGGCCTGAGTGCCCGGTTGAGGACGTTTCTAGTGTGAGCCAGCCACGCGTGAAGTGGATATGTTTCAAGATGCCTGGTAAGCGGAACTCGCCTGCTTATTACTTTAGCATTTTATTCTATTTATAACTTTTGCCTCAATCTCTTACGTGTTATTGATACATTTTTCCTTTGGCTTGATTTTTTAAAACAGTAAGGAAACAGGCTTTAGAGACGATCACGGAGGAGGAGGAAACCAATACGAGGAAAAACAACGAGGAGGAGCATGCAGAAACAAGTTAAGGTGGCGGGACAGAGGAGTTAAGGGAGAAAACCACAGGAACTGAGCTGTTGGATGACCAAGGTAGTGTCGACCAAATGTTCCGCAGTTTTCTTCAAGGAGATTTGGATTTAGGCGCTCCCCTAGGGGATGACGAAGGGCACGGTACGTTTTTCCTTTTATCTTGTTTAATCACTCCCTTTTTTGTGGGTTATATTTGTTTGCTTATTCTTATGTTTTTTTTTATTCTGTCCAGATGAAGGTAGCGAGACCAGAACGGTGCGCCTAGACGTACCAATGAGGACAGTTCCCCTTGAGAGGACCGTTGAGGTTAGTTCTTCTTGTACCCGTGAGCCACTTATTTGGTCAGAAATGCTGAGTAAGATGGATTTTGTGGCTGGCATCGCAGAGGAAGTCGTTGAACGGATCCAAGAAGCCCACCCTGATATAAGTATGAATCACTTAAAGCTTTGGAGCTTTGCATCTTGCTTGTATAGTTTTGACGTTTGTATTTTTTTGCTTTTCACATGGGTAGGTGCTAAACTGAGATGGGATCCCTCAGAAAGAGTTAGCATGGAAAGCCTAACGACACTCTCCCCTGAAGTGGAGTAGGTGCCAAGGCCTGTTTATGAGGGAGTTGCAAAAAGCCTTGCGCACCATGCTAAGTCATTATGGACTTGCAGGCGTTCCATTGAGTAGTTGTGGCTGCAGATACAGGCAAAAGAAAATGAAGTCTCCGAATTGTCAGAGGGACGTGACGATTTAAATGCTCGATACGAGTTCGCCTCTGCTAGACTAAGTGGAGATAGCTCTTGGCGAACATTGGAGGTTACATACACCAGGTATTGGAACCTTTTGAATCATCATGCATCACTAACTCGGAGAATGGCAAAACGCAAAGCTCAAATTGATCTCCTGAACCTTAAGTATCAAGATTGGAAGGCCTTTGCTTCTAAGGTTCGTAAGTGGGGTCAGGACAAGAAGAATCACAAACATTACTACAAGAAGTCACTAACAGAGGTATCCATCGAAAAGCGCCAACTAGAAATGTTTGTGGAGGGTTTAGGCTTGCGTTCGGCCTTCGATACTTTTGCACAGAATACAACTGTGGAAATGGAGTCATCTACAAGGGTGATCACAACCGCATTTGGGGAAGTGTCCGTTGGAGAATTTCCATTGAAACGTGCCACCTGGTCAGCTATCGACAAAGGGAAGACTTTGGCAAACGTTGACTTAGGCCTGGATGGGACGGACTGGGCCAGTGTTTCTGAGGAAGAAATCCTTCGTTGGCTGGAGTTCGGCTTAGGGGGATCTACTATGGTAAGCGTTTTGTTCTTATGGAGTTAGTTCATTGGATAACGTTTAACATTTTGGCATTCACTTATTCTTATGTTGGTTGTTTGTTCTCAGGATGAAGGTGGTAATGATGCTCAGGAGGCGGGCCCCAGTGGAGCAAGGGCCCCTGACGCTGGTGGATCTAGAGAGGACAATCCTCCCGCCTCGGATGTTTAGTGTTTTGATTTTTGAGTTTTTGTTGTTTTTTTGTTTGAGTCAAATTTATACGGAAAATGTAATTTGGAAATTTTGAAACGGATGAAAACAGTTGAAACTTGTAATTGAACAATGTTGTATGTAAGAAATTTTTTGTTGATTTAAATTTGGGATGCACACACGACACGATGTTAAGATGTTTTTGGATTTTCTTTTCTATTTAAATGTAATGTACTGAAATAATGATAAACGGTACGTAAAAAGGAAGACAGGGTATGTGCTAGTTTAAGGCCATTTCGGGCCACTATGCGTAGTTTAAGGCCATTCCGAGCCCCATTGTAAACGAGCAATACTTTGGATAAAGCAGATAAATTTCTTGATGGACCGACCATTTCTGATCGTGGCTAGTTTTATGTCATTGCGGACGTGATAGTTTAACGTCTTTCCGGACAAAGGGTGTGGTTTAATAATGTTCTTGGCTCTATTATAGTTTAATGTCATTTCGGACTGCATGTAGTTTAACGTCGTTTCGGACAAACCGTAGTTTAACGTCGTTTCGGACATGCAGTAGTTATGCAGTTTTATTTTAATTGTTTTTTTATTTTCTTTATTTTTATGTCAGGGGGTGTATTGGCTGGTACGATTTTGTATTCTGCGTCTCCTTCGCTGATCACGTTGAATGGCAATTCAGTCCAGGAGACGTCCGATTGAATGTTTTCGATATTGGTATTTTCAGGTGCTTCAGTGTCCGTCATTGTTTCCGTGTTGATTTCTTCATGAGACGATGTGTATAAAGTGTTAGATGCAGGTGTTTCAGTTTTAGGAGGCTCTTGTCCCATGTTCGAAGATTTACCACCCACTAGTTGTGGCTTGTTTGCGTCATTTGGACTAGACTTCGCGAGTTCAACTTCGGAGCCTTGGTCGCTGTCCATGTGCGATGAAATAATGGGAGTTACTGCTTCCCCATGTATGACGATTTCACCGCCCTCATAGGGTAGGTGAATCTCCTGATGTATAGGGGAAGAAACGGCTCTCAGTTGGGCCAACCAGGGTCTTCCTAATATCAAGTTGAACCCTGGCATCTCATCGACAACCAGGAAGTCAGCGGATGTGGGGAACTGGTCTCCCACTATGAAGTCTAAGGTTATCGTGCCTTTGACCAGTACACGTGACCCGCTGAATGACTTTAAACATGTTGTTGTCGTAGGTTTAATTAAGTCAGTAAACCCCAGTTGTTCAATGATGGGATAGGGTACAACGTTTGTGGCCGCCCCATCGTCTACATGGACTCTGTGTATTTTGAACTGGTTTACTTGTATGGTTATGAACATGGGGATTGTCATTGTCTCTCCTATCTTCTTGTCCACTTTGATGTTATCATCGTGGAAGCTCAATGGTTTAGGGACGGCACCATGAGATGGATACATTACGGCATGAATGGCCAGTTCGCTTGGAGGCAAGTCCTCACTGACCAGGATGGACGTTAGCATGCATACAAGAGCTTCCCGATGAGTTTGGGATGTTAGGACTAAGTCATACAAGCTCAAAGAAGTATTCTTTTGTTTCAATGCTTGGGTGACTTGTGTTAAAGCCGTCGCAAAGTCTCTGCTGTTGGAAACGTTCTTATCGGCAACGACTGGGTCCATTGTGCCCAACAGCATTATTTCTTGTTTTAGTGGCCTGTCATCCTTACTTTGTGCTATAGTTTTAGATGGTTCATTTTGCTTTGATGATGGTTCACCCTGATTACCTGCATTTAACTGATCGTTAGTCGGCGACATGGGTATGGAATTGAGTGGAGTGGGTTTGGGTGGCCGCAGAGCCAATCGTTGGCGCTCTTTCTCCAAGCGTTCACGCGTAAGCCTATCAGCTATGCGTTCTCGCATATGGCGTGGAGGTGGAGCTGGTTTCGGGACCTCAGATTTCCTTGGGATGTGCACCACATATGCAGATGGGCGGGTTGTGTTTGGTTAGTGGGAGGCGTTTGAGCTGAAGGCTAGCTAGGGACCCTGACGACGTAGGGACGAGGTTTGCCCCGCACCTGTGTGGTAGAGGATTGATGATTGTTAGGACTTTCGGGTGTCCTAACAACATACGGGGTTGGTTTCAGTGGAGGTTGGACCTCCGCTGTTGCAATGGCCGGTGGTACTCAAACTACAAAGGGAGCAGACCGAGTGTGAGAGATTAGTAGCTTTAAGGATGTAGGTATGGCTGAAGGTGTATAGACGACATAGGGCTGCTAGGGGACGCGTGGTGATTGGGGTGTGGGTGTGGTCATGGCGGGAGGACTCCGCACTACGAATGGCCTATGAGATGTTTCCTGTGTGTTTTGAGGGTAGATGGTGTTAATGTTGTTTGCCTCGGAATCATCATCAAAGTAGATCGTGGTAATTATGTATGGGGCCTCTTGGGTGTTCAGGGGATCCTTGTACACCCCCATAGCCTGATTCTGCGGCTGGACCAAGTTAGCCTCATCAAAAGTGATTTTTCCGTCATCAATCATCCGCTGGATATCCTGCTTCAGGGTGAAGCAGTAATCTGTTCCGTGCCCGTTGCATTGATGGTAGTCGCAGAAGCGATCCATCCTCAAGCCTTTGGGTACGGGCAGCTCATCCGAGGTTGCTAAGCTTGGGTTCTGTATGAGTTGGTAGAACCGCTCATGTCTTTGGATGGTCGTAGGGGATAATTGCTTGTGTGTCATCAGCTCAGTTTTTAGGAGCTGATCAAAGAGCTGGGATGGTTTTATCGGCAGAGGTGTGTATTGAGAGGGTTCTTTCCTCTCGAAATTGCGTGTACGGTTTGTTGGGTTCTGTGATGATGATGACTCCAGGGCTGTTGTGGGAGCGGGTTTATAGTAGTTAGTAGGGGTTGCGGGTGGTTTTTGTTGGGGTATGATGTTCGTTTGTTGGGCTCCTGCTATCGCTGCTATAGTTGCCTTGGCTTTCTCTTTATCCTTTTTAGTGTGTTGGTCTCTGAAGGCCAAGTATGCCGGGTCGTGGCTGTTTTGAGCCGCTTCCTCTATGTTTTTTATCTGCACAAATGCCTGATTAAGATCACGTGCGTTAAGGTAATATAATTTGGACTTAAAGAAATCATTGACAGCCCCCTTGAAAACTGTAAGTAGATAAGTTGGAGAGATTGGCTCATGTAGCTCGTTGAGAGCCGCACTCCATCTCTGAATAAACTTTTGTACAGGTTCAAGCGGTGCTTGCTTGACCTGCATGAGGCTGTCCAGCGTGGCCTCAGGTTTCAAGTTGTACTTGAACTGGGTCACAAACTGGCGTAAAAGATCATCCAAGAAAAAGATAGAGTTCCTGGGCAGGGCTCGGTACCAGTCAAGTGCTCTCCCCGCGAGCGACATGGGGAATACTCATAGTATGGAGTGGGGCCATGCCTGGAGCAACGCGCACTCTAATCTAAATGTTATGATATGTGCATTGGGATTTGTCTCCCCGTTGTGCTTGGTCAATGTGGGCAAGGAGACACCTTTAGGTAAGGTTAGAGGTGGGACTGAAGAGCTGATGGGGTCATCGTTGTAGAAATCCACTACCTTCAGCTCTCCGTCAGCGGCTGTTTTGAGGCGCTTCACCTTGTCAGTGAGCTCCTGCATTAGTTTTTTGGCGTTCGCCCAGTCTTGGGCGCTCAGTGATGCTAGGGCTTGGGGTTGTGGTATGTTATACAAGTTAGATTGTTGTATGGTAGGCTGAAAGGCCGATAGCTGCGCGGGTGGTGGTTGTGCTTGTGGAAAGGTTATGATGGGTTGCACGACAGATGGCACGTTGTAGGGAAAATGTTGTGGCTGTTGTTGCTGAAGCTGGGGCTGTGCTTGGGGAATATTAGTTGGTGGTATTGTGTGGGGTGTTGCATGGTGATGGGGAATTTGATGTGATGACACTCCCCCCGTTGGCCATTGTCCTGCCACGTTATGCGCGAGGACTCCTTGTTGGGTCACGGCTGTTCGGGGAACTGTATGCGTTTGGATGTGCGGTATGAAGTGAGTGGATGTAGATGCTGGAATCACATGTGGCATCCCTATTATGCGAGGTGGGGACGTTGTGTTGTCATGAGGAGGCGGTGCTTGTGAGGATGAGCTCGCAGCTACATTAGGGATAAGTGTGAGAGGGACGGTGTTGGGTTGGTGATCACTCGGGAGAGGAATATGCACGAGTGCTGCTGTTTCCGGTGGTGGTGCTTGAGCCTGGGTGAATCTAAGGTGTCGTATGTGTAGGATCTCCCCTGTCTCAGGATGGAAAATGGGATTAACCTGTACTTGCGGGCTTAGGGTATGGTAGGAGTCTTCGTGCTCAGATTGAGCGGCGAAGTCATCCTCCTCCTCTAGCTGAGGCTCTTGTGCGGGTTGGTCCAACGACTGGCACTTGTGGAGGAGGAGCTGTGTGACGAGTTCTGAATATTGTTCAGGAACGAGGATTACATCATATGGGGAAGGGGTGAACTCGTGTCCTCCCTTGTAGAAGAGTTCGAACTGCCTCTTCACTTCCATTTCAGCTCGATCAACGGCCAGGCCAGCTTGTATTTTAATACATATAAAATTATACTGGTCCTGGGTGATTAGGTTGGAGGCTGGATCTCTTCCCTGTAATCGTAGGGATCGGCGGGGCCCCGCTGTGGGTTGGATTCCCGGGTGCTGTGTGATGGTCTGTTGGACGGTTGTGATGTCCATGATGTCTGTTACGTGAGCCATCGCACTGGTAGTGTTCATAGGGTTCATGATGAATTGTTAAGGGGTATGACAGTCTGGAGTGAAATTGACGTATTGCACAGCGTACAGCGTATACGCTTCAGCTGATGGCGTATGACAGCGTATACAGCGTATACGTTAGTGTAGGCGTTGAGCGTAGACGAGTCTACGGCGTAAGTGGCTCAGCGTATACGCCAGACAGTGTACAGCGTAAAGGTACAGTNAAGTGGCTCAGCGTATACGCCAGAAAGTGTACAGCGTAAAGGTACAGCGTAAAAAAGGGTGCAGCATAAGAAAGACAGCGTAAGACAAGGTTCAGCGTAAAAGTGAGAAGCGTAAAACAAGATCGGCGTAAAACAGGTCACAGCGTAAACCGGTTGCAGTGTGAAAATAGGGGAGCATAAAAAACAAGGGAGTGTAAACTAGACTCAGCGTAAACAAGGTTCAGCATAAACGAGGCTCAGTAAACAATACAGAGCATAAACAATGATAGCGTAAACAATGCAAAGCGTAAAAGCAAAGCTCAGCGTAAAAACAAGACGGCGTATGATTTTCAGAGGGAATTTTTACGGGGGCGTAAATACTGAACAGTGTAGACGCTGAACAGTTACAGGTTGGGGTTTTAAGCTGGGCAGCGTAACCTTTGACGGGTTTCAGCAGGGGGCGGCGTGCAGTTGGCGGTGTAGACGTTTAACAGTGCAAACACTGGGAAATTTGCAGATAAGGTTTTAGAAGGCCCTCCTTCTAGCGCCAGTTTCTGTATCGCCTGAAATCGTCGGTCTCTGGCTTGAAGGAAAACAGAGGCCACGGAATCACAGGATGCGTACAGAAGATCCTACCTTTTCCTGAGGGCGAGTTGGAATGCACGAAGGCAGAGTACCTTGGATGGTCCGCAAGTGGATCAAACAAGGATTTCCCCGCACGTACACAAAGTGTTGTACGCTGGGTTATGCGTAAACGATGTAACAGGCGTAAACAAAGCGTAAACAACGTAAAACAGATGCGAACAGAGCGTGAGTGTAAACGGGCGTGAACAGAATGCGTGGGCCAAGTTGACGTAAAACTGTAAAATGAAAACAATCTTATGCAGCAAATGTAAACAATAGTATTATAGAGTCAGAGTACAATGCACCGGTCTAACGTAGTCGTGAGTGACATAAGGCGGATGAAAAGCCCCGGCGTATACAAGGATGACTCTGCTGGTTTGTAGGGCGAGCAGAGCGTAGAGGCTATATCTGCAGTGTACAGGGCTTCCCAGCGTAAGAGGGTTTCAGCTCTTTTGCGCAGCGTAAATGTTCTCTGCTATGCTCCGGGATTTTTGCCAACCGACCTTGGTGAAGTGGGAAATCGGGGTTTATATACAGGTTGTTACGCTAGACTCGGGTTAGGAGACACGTGACATGTTGACCAAGTGCACACACTTTACAAAAATACAATATATTACATCTATCGGGCGTATACGCCGTGTGAGGCAGGAGTATACTCTGGGCGTATATGTTTAATGAGGCGGGCGTATGAACTTTGGTGATGCTGTGCTGGGCGTATACGCCGAGCGTATACGCTGGCGGATGCTAGGCGTATATGGTGGGCGTATACGCTGAAGGATGGTAGGCGTATACGCTGAAGGATGGCCACTTGCTTCAATCCTTGCTCTTTGGTGTTATCTTCATGCTGCCATTGAGACCTCGCCGTCGAGCGTACAGGCGAGGCATGTACACCGAGCGTGTGGACCGGATGTCCACGCTGGGCGTATACACTGGGGCGTATACGCTGGGAGTGTCAGGCGTGCATGTAGGGTGTATACGCTGGTATTGTTGGACGTATACGCCGGGCGTATACGTTGGCGCCGCATAGTTAGTGAAAATGAAGCTTTTGACCTCCAAAGTTGCAATGTGTGACGCCAACTGTAGCCATGGTTGTCGGTGGGTCCCAGGAACCGGCTTTTTGCTGGGGAGGTACAGAGCTCGGAATTTTGTGGTGTTTCACCTGTTTTAAGGCTTTACAAGAATGCTGTTGTGATCACCCATTAGAATTTTGGGATAAAGATAGTCCTATAGCTTATATTCCTACCGTACATAATATTCCTGTACAAAGCAAGTCTATTCTACTAAATCCTATGGATATAGAAGAACTTGGTAAGCAGATTGAAGAATTTATGAAAAAGGGTTTGATACAACCATCTCAGTCTAATTATTGTTGTTCAAGCTTTATAGTCAGAAATCATGCAGAAATCAAAAGAGGAAAAGCCAGAATGGTGATTAATTATATTCCTTTAAATGTTGTTACAATAGATATCAAATGGCCTCTACCTAACAAAGAATTCCTTATTCAAAAGGTAGTTGCTAAATCTATTTTTAGTAAATTTGATTGTAAGTCAAGATACCATCAAGTTAAGATTGCTAATGAAGACAAGCACAAAACTACTTTTAGCACTCCGCAAGGATTGTTTGAATGGAAGGTAATGAATGCCCTTCGGACTAAAAAATGCCCTGTCTCAGTTCCAAGAAAGGATGGATGCAATATTTGGTAACTATCAATCATTTATTGCAAATTATATAGATGATTTCTTGATATTCTCTGAAAATATCATAGAGCATGTTCAGCATTTACTGCAATTTGCTAAGATCTGCAAAGATCATGGAATTGGTTTATCCAAGGATCCTAAGAAATTTTAGATAGGAAAAAGTGAAATTGAGTTTTTAGGAGAACAGTTAAAAGATGGAAAAATACACATGCAACCACATGTGTTACAAAAAATTAGTCAGTTTCCAGATGAATTAGAAAATAAGGATCAGTGTTTAAGATTCCTTGGTTGTGTAAATTATGTATCAAAACATATTGAAAAATTTAGTGAAAAGACAAAAGAAATCAGATGGTGTAAGAACCAGTTACCTTTCAAATGGACGCACAAAGCATCCTCTCAAGTAAAACAGCTGAAGAAAGAATGTCAGAATCTACCGCCATTAAATCCTATTTTAAAAGGTCCATTTGTTCTAAATACCGATGCAAGTTATGATGCATGGGCTGCTGTCTTATTACAGAAAAGATCAAATCAGGAAGAAATATGTGCATATGCTTCAGGTACATTTCAAAAGAATGAATTAAACTATTGACCAGCAGAAAAGGAAATTTTAGCTACCATAAAAGGATTGGAAAAATTTCATATTTATTTAGTTGAAGATCCATTTATTTTGAGAACTGATTCATCCAATTTAGCTACCTTATTAAAGCGAAAATTTTCGCCTTCACCAAAGTTACAAAGATTTGCTTGGTGGCAGTTCTTATTAGCTCAGTATAAATTCTCTATTGAAAGGATTCCAGGACCAGTAAATTTCCTACCTGATGCCCTAACTAGAGAATTAAAACCCCAAATCAAAATGATGAAATCTACTCAAGAAGAAAGTAGTTCTTCACAAAATCCCTTGCAAGATATTGACGAATAGAAATCATGGCCTATAGCTACGCTTGAAGAATGGGTAAAATGGTGTAGGCTCATTATTCAGTTTTTTCCTAGAGAATCTACCTTAAGTGCAACAAAGAATTATCCTACAGTGGATTTCTTTATAAACATGGCTGGAAGAATTGAATGTTTAATCAATAATCTCAGATGCAGTCGTCTGGAGCCTAATCTCCTGAATCATCTTCGACATCAAGAGGTTTTGGATAATATTCTGCTTATTCGCCGACCCCTATTCACCAATGAAAATGCTAGGAATTATTTTAATTTTCTCCTAGAAACTAATATATGGGAAAGCAAGCTTTGTTTATCATTTCAGAGGATTAATTTCTTCGATACTATCTCATGGTATGAAGACGAGCAATTGGTTCCCAAACCAGTTCTCCCGCCAGAAGAAGTGACGTCATCACCAGCATAAGTTCTGTCCGAATTATCAAAGCTGATCAAGGAATGTCCAGATTGTGCTAAAACACATGGCAAAATCTGCGGAGTCCACAAGGCAATTCTGAAGGCCATCCATTAAGATAAAGACGAATATATTCTATAGAATATTCGATTCGGATATGGGCGAATTGATTCCCTCCGAATAAGGTCGAATATATTCCCTCCGGATAAGTTCAAATATATTCCTTATGTCCTGTTGTAAGCCTCACAACTATAAAATAAGAGGCACCCCATTCCCCAGAATCATGGGCAAGACGAGTAACCCAGTAGATGGGCAAGCAATGAGCAAGTAGCTCTGCACATAGCAAGTCGAGTCAGTTCTTCTTAAGGTTTTTCATGAGTCTGTAAATCAGTCTTTCATTATGGGTAACTACGACGATGATCGTCTCAGGTCTATTGTAATGATTATTGGTCTTGCTATAATACTACTCTGCTATATTTCCGTTGTTGTTATCTGGCTTTATGAACATTTTGCTCCGCTATTCCGTCGCTCCGCATAGATATTCCATTGTACCATTGTAAGGCTCCTTATCTGCTGTCTATGTTGTTTTTCGTGAGTCCCTCGGTATTCACCGAATTTGTCTCTTGGTTAGGTGTACCCACCAAGTGAACTAGAGATAAGAAATGGTGACCTTTGAGTGCTGAAAAGCTTGGCTAGGAAGTGATTATGTCCATACGCGTAGAGATTCCGTCCTGAGAAGCGCCCAGGGAGTGTGCAATTGTTGACGTTGAGTTGTTGCGTAGCCACAACATGGATTTGCTATGGCCGGCCAAGGGTTCTAGCACCGCAGAACGATCCACTTTAACAGAGTTTGATTCACCCGCTAGGTTCCATCGAAACCTTAGGCAAGCTTTGCGAATGCTTACGGTTGCCCGAGAGACCATACCCGCAATATCCCAAAATTCTAATGGGTGATCACAGCAGCATTCTTGTAAAGTATTAAAACAGGGAACGAGATGTCGTTCCTCAGTTGTAAGGTTGATTTGTGCATTTTTTAAGTGTTGGATTGTTTTGTATTTGGCACTAGCAATTTCTTCCATTTCCTTTTGAGAAATAACTGTAGAGATACTAGGATTTGAGTTGAACTGTTTAACCTGTTGATGCTTGTTTAACCATTTAATTTTGGGATGGTATTTGATTTCATAACCTTAGAACTTGGGGATTTTAAAATGGGTTTTGGCAACAAAAAATGCAAAACATTGCAAATCAATCACGTTTCTAGTAACTATGATGTATACATAATTAGATTGCAACCAGGCCAAGATGATGCTGATAATGAAGTTATACATATATTATTGATTAATTATGTGGGATTCCTTATTCACTTTGAACATTGAGGCATGTAGTTTATAAGTAATAAGTTGAGAAAGAAAATTCAGAATTCAGAATGTGACCCATTGTAAGCATAGTGCTTTTTTAAACTTTTAATTAGAAAACTTGAGGCTAGTAGCACAATTTCTATTTAGAAGAAAATTTAAAATGTGACCCATGATAAACATATTGTTTTTTAAACTGTTAATAAGAAAACTTGAGATTGCTACCACAATCCTTATTTAGAAGAAAATTCAGAATGTGATCCATTGTAAATATAGTGTTTTATTTTTTAAAAAAATTTCTTTCAAGGAAACTTGAGAGTGGTAGAATAACACCTTCTCATATAGCAATGGTAACTAGTGATTTTTTTTTTATGTTTATTTTACTGAGAAGCCAACTACCAATCATAGATTTTGATCCAAACATAGATATTTTATCCATAATGCTTTGAAGAAAGCTTATCGGTAACACTAAATAATATTCATCCATAACATTCAAGGAGAGCCTATCTATAAAGCTAAATAACATTTCATCTATAATGTCGGCATATTTGATCCAACCAATCTATGGCTTCTATATTTATGTCTTCTTATTCCAATGCACAAAAAATAAAATTCAAAAGGGCACGAAAGTATGTATGGAAACAAAAATCCATGAAAATTCAAATATTTTTCAGCACAAGATTTATTACCAAACTTGGAATTAGTTAATTCCATACACAAGGAATAAAATTCGAATAGGCACAAGAATATGTATGGAAACAGCAATCCATGAAAATTCAAAATATTTTGCAACACAAGATTTAGTACCAAACTTGGAATTAGTTATCCTTCTTATCATGCAATCATGGTGATCTAACCAAAATTGTTATAGAATACATACAATTTAGTAAAATGACAGTTTGGATAATTTTAAATAGAAAATATGAACTAAACTCAAACTTCGTTTTTGTAAAATTATCTTTCCCAAATTACAGGTATCTATATTAAATATATAACTAAGCTAGTTAATTTTCAATTTTAATACAAGGAAATTCTAAGGTGATGGCCGAACCCTTAACTACTCAACAAAACTTAGTCTACTTGCTATACCTGTAAGCAAAAGCACACATGGAACCCACAATCTTATCAAAATGTTTAACTTGATTACTGTGGTTCATTTTAGGGAATTTATCGTACATAAGGATTGGTAGTATAACGTCCTCATCATATTATAATAGATAGATATGTAGTGTAACAATGAGGTGTTAGCCTAGTGATATGGATCTTGGTGTGGTAACCCTAGTCACAGGTTTGATTCTACCAGGTAGCACTTGGGGTGTACTTATGTTTCAATTATTTTGGGTTCCAACACCCCTCTACCCCTTCACTGTAGCATTGAGTTCTAAACTTTTATAAATCTTGGGTGGACGTATATTTCAATTATCTTGGGTCGCCTTACACCCCCGGCAGCTGCTACAACGTCAATTCTTGGCGGATCCCCGATGGATGCGGCTATGGAAAGGCCACCTGCCGGAAAAAATTAGGACCTTCGGGTGGCTGGTCTTGAACCAGGCGCTTCCTATACGCACGCGGTTGTGAGCACGTGGCATGAACATCGATACCATCTACCCGATGTGCAATCAGTACGCGGAGACGCTCCACCACTTCCTGCATGAATGCCACGTGGCCTAACACTTATGGTGTATGGCTGACCTACCCCCGCTAGACTGCTCAGGAAATT
>MNCI01020239.1:16711-53833 GCA_015680685.1 Gnetum montanum | reverse complement strand
TGGGTACTTAGGAGGTTTGTAAAGGCTAACAAGTAGGTTTTGAAGTCTTCCTACCTTATTTTCACACTATCCATCATGGAAAATAGGAGGTTCAGCATGGAGAACCAAGATTCAATCAAAAATAGGGTCAAACATGATCAAATAGGTAGCCGGAACCTAGATTAGGGAGTTGTTCATTCCCTAGCTTTGTTTTGAGGAAATTTGATGTAATTTTTGGTGTCAAAACATGTTGCAATGTATTTTACATTTTTAGCCATGATAAGAATAGTATCCCCAACATGAAAATATGGGGGAAACTTGTTTTGTAAATTCAAGATGGTTTGGAAGCACATTGATATGGCTCCTAGGCCTCTAGGACTATGGATCATGATTCTACAACTTTCTAGCTAATTTTGGACATTTTTGAAGAATGTTCTAGGGCATCTAAGGTCTTCCCCATTTATTTCCATACTAGGGAAGTTGCTCTAGCATGGAATATTGGACGAAATGGGATTTGGAGATCAAAAAAGATCAAACAAGCAAAATCTTAAGGCTATGAGGTTTTGGGCTTCTCTAGAATAAATCCTTGGCTTCCAAGAGTGTCCTCTTACCATAAAAATTGGAAAAGAACCTTTCCTCCCTTGTTACACACTACCTAGCATGGAGGGGATCCTCTCTAGTATGGATGAGACAACAATATCATATCCAGGCCAATTCAGGTTACAATCGACTATGCATGTCAACGTTCAAAGTTTCTAGGGTCAAGGGTTAAGGTTCCATGTCAAAATATGATAATTTTGAGTACTTCTAAGTGTTCTTTGGACTTTCTCACCTTTTCTACACTGGGCTTAGGGAGCTCAAAATGGAAGACTTGGTGAAACCATTTTTTGGCCATTTGGCATAAATTTTCTAATGTTTTAGGGCTTTAATAACTACTAGCATGATTCTAGAGTGCATGTAAGATCATTTGATGTTATTCTAAGATGTTTATGGATCCCAAATTAGTCCTCCCTTAGTTTACATGCTCTGAAACATGGAGGAAGGGATTCCAAACATGGAAGAACAACACATCCTAGATCTGGGCTACTTTTGGCCTCAATCAATCATGCATGTGTGTCTCCAAGGTTGATAGGGTTGAGTACTAGCATTTGAGAACAAGTTTGGCCAATTTGGAGGTTTTCTAGATGGTTTTTGAGGTTGTAGGATGTTTTATTGAGGTTCTTAGAGAACATTTTAGAGTTCTTCCAAAGTTTTCTCCTTTTCTTCCATGTTGCCCAACATGAAAGAGGGAGCCCTCACCATGGAGAAACTAGGAGGCACTTCTTTTTGCTAGTTTTTGACATTTCTAGCTAAGCATGTGGGCTTCTAAGGTTGCTAGTGTTGATTGTTGATACTTGATGTAAAATTTGAGTCATTTCAATGGTTATTATATAGTTTTTAGGCTTTCTTTAATTTTTCCATGCTAGGGCCTTCATGATTAGTGTGGAAGATTAGGGGGGAGGATTTTTGGCTAATTTTTTTGGCAATTTTGACTATTCATGAGTGTCTATAGGATTGTTGGTGTTGGCTATGAATGTCTAAGATAAAAATTTGATTATTTTTAGGGATGTGAGAAGGTTTTCTAACTTCCCCCCTTCTATCATATTTGGGGCTAGTATGCTCAGTGTGGATGGGATCCTCCTCAACATGGAGAATCCAAGGAAGGCAATTTTGGGTTGTTTTAGGTAACTTTTGGAAGGTTTCGTTTGCTTCCAAAAGTTAAAATATATGCAGATTTTAAGAGTTTTGGTTTTCCCCCTTCCATCCATTCTTGGGAAAGAATGCTTAGCATGGAGGAGGTCCTCCCTAGTGTAGAAGAACCTTATGGGATTGATTTTTATTGATTTTTGGCATTCTAGTGGCATCCAAAAAGGCTATGATGGTTCTGGCATTAGTGTGCAACATTTTGTTGTTGTTTTCTTATTTTTAGAACTTCTCACTAACCCTCCTAGTTTCCACATAGGGTAGCATGGAAAAGGTCTCCCCTAGCATGCAAAAATCATGAAGGTTAGATCTAGGCTAGTTTGAAACCCTCTTAACCATGCATGTCAACCTTTAGGGTTGTCGTTGTTGACAATCAATATTGGATGTTAAGACTTAATAGTTTGGAGGACTCTAAGTATCTCATGCAGTCTCTTCACTTTTATCCACACTAGGCATGATGGCCCTAGCATGGATGAGAGGGGGATGGTAGTATTGTATCATATTTAACTAGTTTTTTTGCATCAAATGCTCCAAAGGATTCTGACAAATTTTATGGGTCACTAGGCTTTGAGCAATGGTCACTAAGTAGTCAATTTATGTTATTTTTTGCTTCCCACCATCCATCTATGCTAGGGATGAGATGATCATTGTGGAAAAATCCTCCCATAGCATGAAAACATCAAATATCAAGGGTTTGACTAGTTCCAAATAGGTTTGGTGAGGTTTTGGGATTGATAGTAGTGTTTAGAGGTGTTCTAGGTCATGTGGGCCTACATTGGGGGTTGATCATAGGCTAGATGGGTGTTGGGGGGTTGGAATGAGTGTTACCCCATTCTTTCATATTGGGAAATTTTTTCTTAGTTTGGAAACCCAAATTGTTTAGATTTGTTAATGTCCAACCCTTTTTTGGGAGCTTGGGTCTAAAAAGGTCAGCCGTAGCTACTAAAAATGGTAAGATAGTTATATTTTAATGGTTTTGTAAAATGGGAAGCATGTATCCATGTTAGGCATAACACCCCGTACATGGATGCATGGGAATTAAGGTTTTATTATGTTCTAAGTGTTAAAAATGGCTAGATCTTAGAATTGATGTAATCTTTTGGCTAAGAGGGAAGGTGTATGGTAAGGCCCAAAACCCAAAAATTTAAAATTTTGAACTTTAGTGCACTTTTTCCCCTTTGCACTTTACTGCACTTGGAGTTATCATGCACTAAATGGGAAACTAGGGTTTATATGTTGGCATTTTAGGTTTTGATGTGGTTTTTATTGCGAAATTTCACAAATTTCAACCACAATTATCACTCTACACCAACAACACATTGGAGGAGAGCTCTAGAAAAGATTTTTATTACAAAGAGCACCAATATTCAGTGTGGAAGCCTCCCATCTTCCTTGTAGTTAGCATTGATCTTCCATTTCTTCATAGATTCAAACCATTCCCAGCGTTGAGCCTACCATGGCACTAAAGTAGTGTGGGGGAAAGAGTTAAAATCCTATGATTTAGAAGGAAGATGAATAGGATAGGGATCTATAAGGATTTCCTAAGCCTATCTCCATATAGGCCTCATCTATTGCTACCCCAAGGTAGGTAGTTCTACCCATTTTTACTTTAATTTCTAACTATTTTTCATGTTTTTCTTATGTTTTTCTTGCCATCTGTCGGCCCATTTGTCTTAGATCTACTTTGACAAAAGGGGTAAAATAAATTTTAATGAAATCCCCCCTCTTATTTTGGTAGTTCCTACCTAGATCTATGGTCATTTCATTGTTTTGGCTTTAGTAGATTCAATTTTTGAAATTAGGATTGCTATTTTTATGCCATTTTTTCCAAAATTTTGGGGTAGGGCCAATTTCTCAGATCTAGGCAAACGTATTTGTCAAAATTAAATTTTGACAAAATACTACCCCATTATTTTGGTGTGTTTTTTAATGGGTATGAGTTATTTAAGCTAATTTGGCTATTTCTTTAAGGCTATGTTAAGTTGGATTTTAGCTTTTTAGCTTTTTACAAGAAAAAAGCAAAAAATGTTGTGTATTTTGCTTAGGAAAATAGCTTCATATTTTTGAAATATAATATTATGGGTATATAGCCCTACATTTAATATTTCCAATGGATTTTATCTCGTTTGATTTGGCTTTGAAATGATTAACTTTTGGCTATTTTCTTAGAAAGGTGTAATTAGGTTTTTATGCTATTTTTACATTTTCATGTAAATGAATGAATTTTTCTAACAAAAAAAAGGGTTTTGGATATTTTTGATTATAAATAGGTAGATCTTGACTTTAGCTTTCCAATAGAGGTAGAATCACACCAATTAGCTTTCCAATAGAGGTAGAATCACACCAATTAGCTTTAAAATGAATTTTTTCCTAAACTTATGTCAAAAGGAGGATGCTGTCATTTTTAGATTCTTGTCTAAGTTGGTGAATTTGTTTTGCATAAAGGAAAAGGGTTTTGAATTTTTATCAAACATGTATGTGTAGGTCTCAATTTATTCTTTCAAATTATGGTAGAATCACTTTATTTGGAGCTCTAAAGAATATTTGGCAAATGTTTTACCAACCCTATGTGAAAGGGGATTTATGGTAATAGTTATGGTTTCTTGGTAATTTTTTTATGTTCCATGTAAAAATAGTTATGTATTTTAGGTTGTAATAGTTATGGATACAAAGCTTATGATTTCATAATTCCTTCTATGGTGAAATCACTGAAATTGGAGCTCATATGAATTTTTAACGAATTTTTTTGCTTAATTGTGTGAATAAGTTAAATTTTGGATGGATATGATTGATATGTGTAGTTTTTCTTGCCAAATTAATGTAAAACTTATGTTTTAAGTTTTTTTTTAAAGAAAATTAAAGTCTTTACGATTTTTAGAAATAATTTTTTTACTATAGCTATATGCTTTTTCCAAATTTTAATGCTCTTTTTAAATTTGTGAATGGTTTAAAATAAGGCTTAATTTTGGCAATAATATTTTAGGCTATGAAGTAAAAAGCTATTTATGGGATTTCTAAAGTTAACTGAGATAGACACCTTACAGCTTTTTATAGAGGCTGATTTTACCTTTGACTAGGATGTTTTTTCTAAATTTGTTAAGTAATTCCAATTGGTCATAATGTAAAGTTATGAAAGATTTTAATAATGCCTTCTTGTGGAATTTCTGCAGCTAATTTAAATAAACATCTTAGAGCTTTTTACAAAGGCTAATTTCACCTCTAACTAGTATGTTTTTTCTAAATTTGTTAAGAACTTTCAGTTGTTCATAATGTTTTTGTTTCGGCCATGTAGGGTTTATTTGAAGCCCATTCTCATCATTGTGAATTTGGTGGGTATTCTGTGCTACATTAGTCATCCCAAGACCAATAACCCACTTCCCAATATGCCTTTGGGAAAGCTATCACTATGGTTCTAGCCTAGAATAAGGGAATTCCTTGCCTACATTCTTCAAAACTTTAGTGTGATGTTATGACCACACTTGTTGTTGATGTGGCTAAGGCCATAATAGAGACTTTGTTGCCTCAAGCATCTCACTTGATTATCAAGTTTATCACTGATAATCCTCCTCCTAGAACATCAAGGGGATCATTCAACACCATTAGCCCATGTTAACTTATGGAGATCTAGATGATGTCAAAGTATAGGCAGTACAATGCTAATAATATTCTAATAGTGTTGCATAGGACCCACAAATTATTCTAGAACTCAACTGGCACCATGTATCATATACTAGGGTAAGAATAGTTTCTATAGTATTTCTATGTTTTTTTGGCTTTATTGGCTAACCTACCTTTTCCAACTTCATTGGCCTTATTACCTTCTTATAGGTACAAGATCAATGATCAAGACTTGGTCATTAATAATCAAACCTTGGTAGTGGCTAAAGATGAATTGACCAAGGCCCCTTAGATTAGAATTATTGTGTATCAACAATTTAAATGGGACATCAATGGATATGCTACAAGGTTCAACCTTATATACAAGAAGTGTAAGGATGAAGGGATTATGCATAGCTAGTGGGTAGATTTCAATAACTCCATGGATCAAACCCTTGTAGATTTCCTGGCTCCTGCCATTGGTGAGAATGCCTTAGCACTAGCATCACCATTGCTCCTAGCCTCTTGAGTGCTCACTATCAATGTGGTTGTTAGAGCATTTCCAACTTGACATCCTTGATGCCTGCACTAGCCTTCCTACCTTGGACATTGCACAAACTTAACATAGCACTCATAGCCCATGAAATGCCCCAGGTAGGCATGAATTCACCCTCATTTCACATGGTGGTTGTTTTCTCTTATTTTCTCTATGTTGCATTTGTAGGATAAAGCCTAGATGGCATCCTTAAGGAGTTCATTTCACCATGATAGTGAGACACTACATTATCCCAATGTACCTACTTTGGCTAGCCTAACTACTTGAGAGTGCATACCCCAATATCCCCTCAACTAACCTATGCTCTACCTCTTGCCTTTACAATGTCCAACATCCCTTGCAAGCTTCTCTAATACATATGAAACCCCTTCTCATTCTTATCCATGAAACTCATGATAAATGTGATGCAACTTGTCCCATGGGAAGCCCTTGTAGGCTGGTTAAAGCTTCACATGGATGTAACACAACTCATCCCTAGGAGAAAACATTATCCTATAGCTACAATGTAGCTGCCTTCAAGAAGATATGGGTATGTAATCCACCCACAATTCAAGAGAGAGAGAGAGAGAGAGAAAGAGAGAGAGAGAGGAAAAAGAAGAAAAGAAAGAAAAAAAGAAAAATGAGATAAGACAAGTACCCAAGTTAAATGGCATAGTTGCCACTTTGCAACCATCTTAGCCTTGGATCAACCATCTCTAAGCACTCCGATGAGAGGTTGAAATCCAAAGGGAAGGACACCTATGCATGTTGATCCCCTCACAATNACAAGCACTCCATTGAGGGATCATGTTATGAAAACACGCCATCGTGTGATTACATCTCACAACTACTCATTCTATCCAAGCTATCACCTATCCCATTAACCCATTTCCTTGAACCTATCCCCTATTCCTTGCCATACAACATTGCCCAAGCACTCTCAAACATAGAAAAGCATTGTCTTAGTGGGCATTGATGAATGGTGTTTATGTCACGTTCATTATGGTGTTTTGTATTCTCTGTCGACATCTCTTGGGCCAATCCTCCAAACGTCAACAAAGAGGGGCCAGCGAAGACCACCAATTTTGAGCTCCAATGACTCAACAACAAATTTGTCTAAGTGTCAAAATTTGGAAAAAAAATTTTTAGGAAAAATTTTTCTAAGTCTGGTATTACGCTATGTAGCATAGACAACATAGCACCCTTGAAGTCCTAATATTTGCAAATTTTTTCCTAAGCCTACCTACTACAATCCTCAACACAATTAGTGTAGCACCCATTTCCAAGGCCAATTTGCACAAATGACAAGCCAGAAGTGGTCAAAAGGGCATTGAGGATGGACTAAATAATTTGGTAAATTTTCTATCTTTTGGGCCATCAAGCTTGTTATGCTCTCCAGCTTGCCTAGCTGGACATATGTCTTAGTTTCCAATGCACCCATGTGCTAGGCTAGGAGTTGTCGAAGGTGCTCAGGATGGAAAAAATATTTTAACAAATTTTCTATCTTTGGGCTTGTCACGCTTTGCTACACTGCACAGTGTAGACAGCATACCAAGCTATGCAGGACTTAAATTTTTCTATGTGTTGGACCAAACATGGAAGGTGCATTTAGAAATTTTTCGACTTCCAAGGCTACTTGTCCCACTTTGTCCTCAGAGTGTGATTAGCGTCCCATGTGAAAACATTGCAAGTTTTTTCAAAATTCATTCAAATTTTAGTGTTACACTCTACTATGCTACATAGCATAGACAGTGTTGCAGAGGTGCTAGGGTCAAAAAATTTTCCAAGTATGAAATGAGGAGGTATTAGGCTCTTCTGATATGGAATATGTACTTTCTGGTTGCTAAAGTTTCTTGTCTTGCTACATCCAAGAGTGGCATTTTCAATTTTGACAAAATTCACTAGAAAATGGATGCTATGCTATACTACACTATGTAGCATAGATAGCATAGTAAGCCAAAATCACAAAATTTTTCTAAATGTTGATGCTATGCTTCATCATGTTGGGCAGCATAGATAGTATAACACTTTGAAACTACCTTTGGCTGCCTCCAAAAGCTCCCAGAACTTAGCATCAACTTTTACTTTAGCTCTAACATCTCTATGGTATCCAAGATCAGTAGTTTGCTTCATTTTTGCATCCTTTGTTAACCCCGAAAGTTGTTCCTATGCTTGCTTGACCCTTTTCGGAAGAGGGGAAAAGAAATGGTCTAGGAGTGTAGGCTCCAAGTTGCATGTGTTTTGGACATTTTTTAGGTACATGGTAGTCCTTCAGACTTTGGCACATGCGGTTGGGTAGTATGGTCATAGTTTGGTAGATTTTTAGTTTCCATTCCTATTTTATAGAGTGTAGCACCATTGAGCTTGACACTTTGAGCATAGCATGCTAGCATGATGCATTCACATCCATGCTATGTGGGACCTAGGAAATGTGGCATCCAATCCATGTCTTCCATCAACTGTGGCTCTATAAATACCCCAGTAATCAACATTCTAAGGGTTGGCTTTGGCAGAAGATTGCTGAACAAAACATTGATGAGTGACAAATCTTAGCATTAAAGCATTTCCAACACTTGCTTCACCCCCGCACTTGAGCATGACATCTTGCTAAGCACCACACCTATCACCCACACATCATAAAAACTATATGTTAGCACCGCATCTACAACATCCCAAAGACTATGACCATACTACCTCACTACCCCACTATGCCTATCTGACACTGCATGCCAGTTGTACACATCATTTAATCAAAATTCACGCTCCCTAAATCTTGGGATGGTGCATTTTCTTACCTAAACTCTCATTTCATTTTCCTATAACATATATTTCAAATATTTGATGTACATGTTTATTTCTACTATCAATATGTATTAAGACACTCACATTGATACGCTCCCACTATTATACATGTTACGCTCCTAGTTGTCCTAACTCCTACATATGATCTTGTAAAAATACTATTTGCAAAGGATCAGTAGACACCACGTAAGTCCCTATCTGATTGAGCAGATTGCTTAGGGTGCCCCATTTCCATTCTCTTCATCACGGCCCTCCCATGGACTCACGATTAGGCTATATACCTGACAACGTCTTAGTGTTCTAGCCACTGATGTTTTTAGATACTACAGCCTCGTTGACAAACTCGACCATGTCAACAAGGCCTCATCCATGAGGGCCCGTTCATGCATCTTGACCTACGTCGACAATGCCACATCAACGTGATGTCTATCTATTGTCTATATATACATGACTACAAGCTACATTTATGGAAAGTCTAGATTTCAGTAGTAGCAAAGCTCTTGCATTTTTTCTATTTGAAAGTTACAATGTTTTCCTTGAGTGCCTATAGCAGGAGTTAGTGAGTGTACGGATCTTTATCTGAGCATTATTTTACCTAAGCATGAATCTGTGTGTGGTAATAAAGATGAGCTTTCTGATAAACCTTGTAGCACTTTGGATAGATTAGCTTTTTTTTATGCATTAAATGTTTTTAATTATTCATTAATTATTCTCAATTATTTTGCAAATATTTTTTATGAATTGATTTAGTGATATTATTAAGCTAGATAGGTTAAATACATAAGTATGACCACTTTGAGCATAACATGTATCCACTTGGTAATCCAAGTAGCATTATTGCTTGGTACACCTAGTAGTGTAGCATTTGGTTGCCTAGTAGTGGATATGTGGATTCAAGACATATATGAAAAGTGGCAATGGATGCTTATGTTAGGATTAGTTAAATGATTAGTTAATTAGCAATTTAGATTAATTAATCAAACTCCTTTTATCTACATTTCAATGAACAATATATAAAATACAAAATGATAAAAATCGGATGCCTCAATTACACTTAACCATACCAACATACATCACAACTATAATTAGGAGGACAAAAATTGACCTTAAGGCTAGATTCACTTCCTAAAGAACTAGTGCATTGAAAACGATAAAGTCCATAGAATTTGACCAAATCATGTGTGAACACTTGTGATTTGTATGGTTGGGCATAGGGGTACATCGCTACTCATCACTAAGTATGATTGAAAATGATGTTGATGCTAGCATTAGTGTCAAAGAGACCATCTTTGACATCTTCAAATCTTATTTGAACTATGTATCGACATGCATCATGAGTTCCCAGGGCTTGAACAACTCATTAACAATAGTTTTACCACTTTGGATTTTAGAAATTGGCATTTTTGATATGTTATTTTAAGACTTAGAAAATGAATATTTTTTCAAATTATAGAGCATCAAAAAGTTCATGACTTATCTTTGCATCTCCAAAGAACTTCTAGTACATCCAAGTTACTTTACACATCTAGTTCATAGCATTTCATAGGTTTATAGGTCACTCGACATTAAAAAAATCATCATTTCAACTTATTTTAGGGGAAATTTGGCATCTCAAGAATTAGAATTTTCATCTTAAAAATTCGTTGATATCGATATTGGCATCAGCACTATCAAATCTATATCATGCTCTAAATCAAAATTCATTAATGTTCAGAAGTCTCTTTAGATCCTCAACTCCATCTATGTATCCTTTAATAGCAGTTTGGAGATCAAATGAAATCTCATTAACTCCAAAATTTAACTTAATTAAAATGATCCAGAGTTTTACTAAGTGTGAGTGATTCTAATGTTGACATCAACATCAACATTAGCATCATCATTTTTGGGACTTATAAAATGTCATCATTAATCTTCATAGTCAATATTTTCACTCATCTCTAGATCTATTGGGTTTTATTTTCCATCACCTCAATATTATTTTGGCTTATTTAAATTTCAATTTGGGTATCTTGTAGATTTAGAATTATAAATTTTAAAAAAAATTCTAGGTGTCATGGCTAACATCAATGCTAGTATTAGCATCACCATCAACATCAACACTTTTAATGCATGCATCATAACATCAATGACCATTAAGCTCAATATTTAATAGTGTATCTTGATTTTGTAAACTTTTCAACATTATTTTAACATGATTTGACATCAATTCAAGTGTGGAATAAGGACATAGAACCTAGAATTGACTCCTCAATGAAACTAGAAAAAACTTTTCTAAGTGTTCATAATGCTAACACCATTGACTACATTAACTATGCTCTCTACACTAGAGAGTGCACTATGCTAACTACACTCTCCGTGGTGAAGAGTGGACTACGTTGGCTATGATGGAAATGACTACAATCTAACTAAAAACAATGGGTTTTCAGTAGGTAGTGGGAATGAGTGTGATTTGGGTTCCTACATGGGATCCTAGGGAACCAGCTATGGGGTCCAATCTACATCAACAAGTTAGTAGACAATGCCTATGCTAGCATAAGATCTAGCTACTACCTTGTGTGCAACAAGTCCATAGGGTGTTATGGTCTATGCTGGCCTGAAGCCACCAACTATGATGCAGAGAGCATGTGAGACAAGTATATCAAAGTCTAAAAGAGTTGTTTAGCCCTCCTTCTAGTGCCAAAAATTGTAACAACTAAAAATGTTAACAACTAGAACACTGAGGTCCACAAGCACATAGCCTAATCCCAAATCTGCACGTGGGCCTCCTAGAGGCAAATACAGGGTGCCTTGGATGTTCTAGCCAATCAAATAGGGATTTACTAAATGAAATGAGGGTACAACGTAGTTAGCTACAATGTTAATGTGAGATGGTACTAAAGATGTAGTCAGTGTTTACAATGTTTGCGAGGCTAGTGGGATCAATTGTAGTTACAGGCTTAGGAGGGGCAAGTGCAGTAAAGAGTTTTAGTGAGGTAGATAGTGTCAATGTGTGAGGACCATCACTTAAGCATAGTTCAAGTGTGTCTATGTAGTAAAAATGGTGAACATGTAAATAAAGTGCAAAAAATGCAAAGAAACAAAGAAAATGGAGTCGAATACTATCCAAAATGGGGTTGAGCATAGTTAATACTAGAAAGGGGTTTAGAAGGTATGTGGTGTATAGAAAGTGTTGGTGGATAGCATAGTCATAGTCCTTGGGCTATCCAACCATGAAGATTGGTGTTCTACTAGATGTAGTGTTTTGTTGGTAGTTTATCACTTCATCCATTTGCTTACTTACCAACCACTTGTTAGACTTATCAAACGAAAAAAAAAGATCCCTCATCTTCCTCTCTTTCTCCTCTCGAAAACATTAAATGAATGAGTATTCATAGGTTTAGGATTCGCAAAAAGTGCAACATGATTGCCATGTAGTGGATGGAATGGTTGGGACTATGCTCAACATAGTTATTATTTATGTGGTGTATTGATGAGGCTGATGGTGTTGCTATTTTCTATGCTTTGTTGGACTCTATGTAATTATGAGACTATGACTACACTAACAACTCCATGTGTATACACTGAGAGGACCATGAGGTACTTGAAAAATGATACTCAGAGATTACGTTTTGTGGAACTATGCTCTCCACACTCTCATGTGGGGTCAAGCATAGTGATAATCTTGGGGCAAAAGGGAATAGAGAAAAGAAGTATTTTGTTGTCTACTCTTATCAAAGGTGAGTTGACTATGTTTTGGAGCTAAGCTAAGCATTGTTGCTATGCTATGGAGGCTACTAGAGACTATCCTTACTGACTACCCTCTTCTAAAAAGTGACTATGCTCTAGGCTAGGGGAGAATGTAGTCTCATTGTCAATGAAATCTGTGAGGAAAATGGATTTTTTTGTAGACTATGCTCTTCCTGGAAGGTTGACTATGCTCCCAACTAGGGGTAAACATAGTCTTAATACTTGGCAAAATTTGTGAAGCTGATCTCTTTTTAACTACGCTCTCCCTAAGAGGTTGACTACACTCTTAATTGGGGTCAAGTGTAGTCTCGACACTTAGCAAAATTTGTGTAAACTGGCCTTCTACTAACTATGCTCTCCATAACTACACTATCTACACTCTAGAATAGTGTGCTTGGGGTAGAGTGTAGTCTTAACACATAGGAAAAAAATCAATATTTTTCCCTGCAACTAACTATGCTTTGGGAGATTAGGCTCTCTACGCTCTGCAAAGGGGTTGAGCATAGTTCATACTTTTTGTTAAAATTTGTAGCTCAAATGCTGTAGTCTAGCTTTTGGTGTTGTTTCAGGTTCTCCTAGATAATAGAAAATGGTTCTTTAAGATACCAAAAAATGATTCTTCAAGATACCAAAAAATGGTTCTTCGAGATACTAGTAAAGGTTCTTTGAGATACTAGAAAAAGTTCCATCGAGGTAATAAAAAATGGTTCTTCAAAATATGAGAAAAAATGTTCTTTGAAATACAACCAGAAAAACTAGAAAATCATTCTTGGATGTACTAGAAAAAAGTATTTGAGACACCAAAAGTTGATTCTTTGAGACATCAAAAAAAGGTTATTCAAGATACTAAAAAATGATTCTTTGGAATACAAAAAAAAAATGGTTATTTTGGATACTAGAAAAAGGTTTTTTAAGGTAGAAAAAAATAGTTCTATGAGATTTCAAAAAATGGTTATTTAAGATAACAAAAAATAATTTTTTAAAATACAAAAAAAATCATTTTTTGAGATATGTAAAAATGGTTACTCGAGATACTAGAAAAATGTTTTTTAAGATACAACAAAATGACTCTTCAAGATACCATAAATAAGTTCTTTGATATATCAAAAAATTACTCTTTCAAATAGTAGAAAACTATTATTTTTAAGAATAAAAAATATTTTTTTTGAGGTACTAGAAAAAGATTCTCTGAGAAACCAAAAAAATAGTTCTTCAAGATACCAAATATGGTTCTTCAAGCTACAAGAAAATGGTTTTTTGAGATACTAGAAAATAATTCCTCGAGATACCAAAAAAAAAGATATAAAAATGTAAGAAAATTTTTTTTCAAGATAAGAGGAAAAGATTTTTCAATATAATAGAAAAATGTTCTCCCAAATACCAAAAAAAGATTCTTAAAGATACTAGAAAAATGGTTTCTTGAAAATACTAGAGAAAGATTTTTCAAGATACTAGAACAATGGTTCTTCAAAATACAAGAAGTAGACTTTTTCGGATACTAAAAAATGTTTTTTGAGATACTAGTAAAAGCCTATTTGAGATACCAAAAAATAATTCTTTGAGATATCAGAAAAGTATTTTTTGACATACTATCAAAATATTGTTTGAAACACTACAAAATGGTTGTTCGAGATATAAGAGAACTGTTCTTTTATATACCAAAAAATAGTTTTTAATATACCAGAGAAGGTACTTAGATATATCAGAAAAATATTTCTAATACCAAAAAAAGGTTTATTCAAGATATTAAAAACCTATTCTTTGAGATACTGGAAAAACTATTAAAGATACTAGAAAAGGGTTTTTTAAGATATCAAAAAATGTTTCTTCAAGAGTCTAGAAAATGATTCTTTGATATACTAAAAAATAATTCTTTGAGATACCAAAAAAATACTTCTTCAAGATATTAAAAAGAATTTCTTTAAGATACCAAAAAACACTTCTTCAAAATATTAAAAAATTGCTTTTTAAGATCATAGAAATCAATTCTTTAAGATACCAAAAAAAGATTGTTCGAGATACTAGAGAAAGGACATTCAAGATACTAAAAAAAGGTTTTTTAAGATATAAGAAAAAGATTTTATGAGATACCAGAAAATGGTTCTTTAAAAGACCAAAAAATTATTCTTCAAAATACTAGAAAAATATTCTTTAAGATATAAAAAATGGTTTCTCAAAAAATCTAAAAAAGGTTCTTTAAGATACTAGAAAATAGTTTTTAAAGATACTAGAAAGAGGTTCTTTAAGATATAAGAAAATGGTTTGTTTAGATACAAGAAAATAAATCTTCATGATACTAGAACACGATTCTTAAAGATATTAAAAATTATTTTTTGAGATATGACAAAAAGGTTCTTCGAGATACTAGAAAATGTGTTTTTAAAATATTAGCAAAAGGTACTTGAGATATGATAAAATAGTTCTTTGAGATACCAAAATATGATTTTTCGAGATAGTAAAAAGAAGAATGATCGAGTTACCAGAAAATAGATTTTTAAGATACTAGAAAAATGTTCTGTAAGATACTAGAAAATTTTTTTTCGAGATAATAAAAAAACGTTCTTTGATATACCAAAAAATAGTACTTTGAAATATAAAAAGACTCAATCTTCGAGATACTATAAATAGGTTCATCGAGAAACCTAAAAAAATTTATTCAAGATACGAGAAAATAGTTTTTTAAGATAGTACAAAATGATTCTTTGAGATACCAAAAAAATGGTTCCTCAAGATACTAGAAAAAAATTCTTGCAAATGGTTTATTGAAATACCAAAAAAATCTTTTTTGAGATTCTAGAAAATAATTCTTCAAGACACTATAAATGGTTCTTCAAGATATAGGAAAAATGGTTCTTTAAGATACTAGCAAATAGTTCTTTGAGATAATAAAAAGTTCTTCAAGATAGTAAATACTAAAAAAGGGTTCTTCAAGATACTAATAAATGGTTATTTAAGATACCAAAAAATGATTGTTCACGATATCAGAAAAAGATTTTTTGAGATATTACAAAAAGGTTATTTAAGATACCATAGAAATGTTATTCAAAATATCAAAAAATGATTCTTCAAGATACAAACAAATATTTTTCAATATAATAAAAACATGTTTTTTGAGATACTATTAAGAAAAATTTCTAGATCATAGAAAAAGATTTTTTGAGATACAAGAAAATGATTCTATGCAATAAAAGTGATAAGATACCAAAAAATAATTCTTCAACATATTAAAAAGATTTTCGTATAAATAATAGCAAAAAAGTTCTATGATGATCCTAGAAAAATGGTTTTAGAAATACTAGCTAAATGGTTTTTTAATGATATTAGAAAATGGTTCTTAAAGATATTAGAAAAAGGTTGTTCAAGATACCAGAAAATGGTTTTTTAAGATACTAGAAAGAGATTCTTTAAAATACTACAAAATGATTTTTTGATAAACTAGAAAAATTATTATTTTAGAAATAAAAATAATGGATCTTCCAGATAGTAGAAAGGTTCTTGTAAGATCTAAGCCTCTCCCTTATTACACCAAAAAAAAAATGTTCTTAGAGCTTTGAAAAAAAGGTTTTTCTTTTAGAAAATAACAATTTTTTGAAATACCAAAAAAAAAATAGCTAAAAAAGCCTATTCAGTAATTACAAGTAAAATGATTTTTGAGATACTAGTAAAATGTTCTTTAAGATACTAGAAAATGGTTCTTCAAAATACCAGGAAATAATTGTTCAAGATACTAAAGAAATATTCTTTGAGATTTCAGAAAAATGTTTTTTGAGATACCAGAAAAAGGTTCTACTAGATACCAAAAAAATATTTTTCAAGATACTAAAAAATAGCTTCTTTTAAAATTCTTTAAGATATCAAAAAAAGATTCTTTAAGATACTAGAGAAAAAATCTTTAAGATACTAGAAAATGGTTATTTTAGATATGAGAGAATAATTATTTGAAATACCAAAAGGAGGTTCTTCAAGATACCAAAATCTTTAGGATATCCAAAAAAGGTTTGTTAAGATATTAGAAAAAGGTTCTTCTAAATATTAAAAAAAAACTTTTTAAGATATTAGAAAAAGGTTATTTGAAATACAAGAAAAAAGTAGTTTAAGATACCAAAAAATGGTTCTTGAAATTACTAAAGAAATTTTTTACAAGATACTAAAAAATGGTTCTTTGAAATACTAAAAAGAGGTTCTTCAAAATACCAAAAAAAGATTTTTTGAGATACCAGTAAAACATTCTTTGATGATACCAGAAAATGGCTCTTCGAGATACAAAAAAATAGTTCTTTGAGATACTAGAAAAATGGTTCTTTGACATATGAGAAAAATGTTTTTGAACATACTAGAAAATGGTTCTTTTAGATACCATAATTTTCAAGATATCATAAAAAGATTTTTTGAGATACTAAAAAATGCTTCTTCAAGATAGTAAATTTTTTTTCCTATATACTAGAAAAAAGTTATTCCAAATACTAAAAATAATTTTTTGAAATATCAAAAAATAGTTCTTCAAGATACCAATAAAATGTTCTTTGAGATTTTAAAAAATGATTATTCAATTTACTAGACAAAGGGTTTTTTAAAACACTAAGTAAAGGTTCTTCAAGATACTAAAAAAAGGTTATTTGATATAAAAGAAAATAGTTCTTTAAGATATTAGAAAATAGTTTTTTTTTAAATCAAAAAATAGTTTTTTGAGATATTGGAAAATGGATTTTCAAAATATCAAAAAATGGTTGTTCAAGATATTAGAAAAAGGTTCTTTGAAATATTAGAAAAGGTTTCTTGAGATACCAAAAAAATGTTCTCTACCATACTAGTAAAAGGCTCTTTGAGATAATAGAAAAAAGTTCTTAAAGATAACAAAAAATGACTTTTTGAGATAATAGAAAATTTATTTTTCAAGATACTAGAAAAAGGCTCATTAAGATATCTAAAAGCAATTCTTTAAGATATAAGAAAACTATTATTTGAAACACTAAAAAATGATTATTTAAGATACAAAAAAAGAATAGTTTTTCAAGATACTATAAAATGTTCCTTGAAAATGATTTATCGAGATATTAAAAAAACTTTCTCTAAGATACCAAAAAATAATTCTTTTGGCCGAGAGGCCATTACCAGTCATAATTCGGTAATGCTAATTTTGTCCATAACACTGACTAATGTTGACTTTCCCACAAGCCATTTTGGTAACACCGTGCATAATGCTTCCCAACAGGCCATTTTAGTAATGTTGTGCATAATGCTAATGTGTCATGAAAGGTTACGTCATTTTATGAAAGGTTACCTCTGTTGCATACTTCTCTATTTACGAACCATGCCTTTTCTTTGATGTTCTGGAATTCACAAGGCTGACCAAGAAAGAAGAGGAAGTTTCCAATGCCGCCGCTGAGAAAGAAGAGGGCACCTGTAACACTACGCATGTTGTGGGGGAATTGACTTGTACAGAAAATGATAAAGAAATTACAGCATATAAAAGTGTTCATTTATGCTAATAAAGCTAGTGCAGCTCTCCAGGAATGAGGCTTTAGGGTGCTTGCATTGTAACACAAAAATTATTCCACTTGTGCTAAGCCCCTGCCCACAACCAAAATGGATAGAAAATTGGATGTCGTAGCGAGCAGCCAGAAGGATAAATAGATAGCAGAGAAGTAAACAGACAGCAAAGAAGCCATGATAGTCAAACAAATCCCGTGACTTGTTCACACATTGCACCCAGACTTTCCCCTCACTTACTCCTTCTCATATCAACACACACCCTACCCTCTACACAAGTAAATCTCACTTATCATTTTGACACAAAACCCAAAAACACTCTCTCAAAGAACCATCACACCCTAATGGCTTCTTCTTCTTTGCCTACAATCTCCCAAGAAGCTGTTCTTATTCTGTTGTGCCCGATTCTCTTGGCAGGATCAGTAGTTGCAAAAGAAAAGAATTTAGGCATGCGAACTCGTTTATCAAAACTATCCAAAAGAGCAAGAGCATGGGACGGAGGAGGAGTAGGAGCAAGGGGAAGAGGAGAAGCCAAAGTAGGAGAATCCACGATATGCCTAAGAAGAGGCAAGTGTTTTCTGAGGCAAGTATTTTCCAAAGACGTTCTATTGTCCCAAGGAATGCCCTGTGCAAAAACTTAGGGATCCCGAATCCAAGGAATATTATGTGAATTGCATAAAATGCAAGACGTCGTGTCGGCACAATGTGCTGGCCTGTAACGGCTACAGCGCCATCTGCTACGACTCGTGCTTCGTCGATGCCAGTGGTCGACCGTTCTACTTTCATGGCGCCGTTGGCCACTCCTTCGCCGTCTTCAACGATGCCCACCTCCACGTCAACGAGCACATGATCGACATCTGACCCGTGGGTCAAACCCGCAACTTCATGTGGATGCAGGCACTCACCATCATGCATTCTGACCACGTCCTCACGAGAAGCTAAAGATAAGCCCAGTAACAGAAGAATCGTCTGAGCATGGATGAACCAACAAATATTCTTCTGATCCATGGTACCCATTATCAGATTGTTCTCAGATCAACATGGAAACTAGATTATTGTGTTGCTAACTGGATAAAATGAATCAATCACTAAAGCACAAACTAAAACACAAACCATTATCGTACTAAAAACTAACAAATATGGATCTCAGAAAAATACAAAAGACAGATGGAACTAAGTTAGCTAGAGCCAAACATCAAATGGAAGATTCAAAACTATTAACAATAGAAATGGATAACCAAATCGCTCAAACTCTGAACTAACACAAATAAAGTCTAAAGAACAAGCATCAGGAAAACACACCTTTGTGGAAAATAGGAGAGACCCAACAATAATGCATGTTCATCGATGACCCAAATAGTTCTTCTCACCTGCTATATATAAGGTATCAAATTTTGAGTCAACAAATCGTAGATGCCGTCTACATTATTTTTGAGAAATAATTTAGAAAAATTTCACAAGCCTCATTGCCTTTAACATAATTGGGTTATAACTTGGTAGACAATAGTTCTTCAGAGAAAACTATCTACCAGCTATAGCAAGAAGCAACTAAGGTAAAAAGCTTAAGCCACTGTCCACCTGTGCAATGTCACATGGATTTACAGTTTAGCACATATTCAGTGTGGTGGCATAGTTTGAATGAGTATCATGTATGTTTTGGTGAAAATGCCCATGAAAATTTAACGTTGATTAGTTTCCAAAACTGGACAAGGGTAATAAAAATATGATGGTAAAAAAGGTTTAAAATTTATAATTAACTTGTTTAAACTCTAATTACCCAAATGTGGGGCTCCTAAAAATGAGTTTGTCATTTGATACTAACCCTTATATGGCTGTACATTAATTCATTTTGTACCTTAAAAGATTTAAGACACTGAAATTTTGGTAGTAGCACCACGTACATGCCAACATTCATAGACAACTAATGATATGAACATTATTCTTTTGTTGGTTTGCTTTTTCTCAATTTTATTAGAGTAAGATTTTTTTTCCTATCCCCTTGAAGATTTCATTAGGGTTTAGTCACTTGGGTTCTCCTTGAAGTTTTGATGAATATACAAGAAGGAAAGATGACTGATGAGGATTATGAATTTTTAAGCTTGAGAATGCAACTTCCATCAACATCGGATGGGCGAGATGGATTTGAGGATTATATGCATTTATTTGATACAAAGGATAAATTGCATATGCATAATGAAAAAATATTGCTAAAAATGTATAAGCCAGTTGCACGGTGCATTGTTCATTTGTGAGGCCAGAAGCAGGATATAGTCCACACTGTCAACCTCTATAGTTACCATAGGTATGCCATCATTGAGTTTGACTCCTCTATTGAAGTACCATATGATAATGAATCATACGTGAAGGATCTTGCCAACTACCACTTAGATTAACATGGGCTTTAACGATACATAAGTCACAAGGAATGACATTGGAGAAAACGTGTATAGATGTTGGTAGCAAAGAAACAACAGGTATTACATTTGTGGCACTATCTCAAGTAAGGAGTATTGATAGTTTGAAGATATTCCCTTTGATCTCGAAAGAAAGATATATTAAGACATTTAAGGCTTCTCACCTTCAAAATAGATTGGATGAAGAGAAACGCATTAAATCTAATGAAGAATGACCTCATTCTTTTTTGTCAACTAATTTTTACTATTTTGAATATCAGAACATTTGTAACTATACATTTTCAATTACGCAAGTTTGTACATTGATCATTTCTAGTGTATTACAACATGTTTATAATCATTCAATAAAGCATTCCATGGTCTTATAATATTTTTATCTGTTATGTTTAAATCATCGCTGCAGTAGATGACTGGTGATCAGTAGCTTAGTTATATATTTATAATATATATCTATAAATTGGCCAAGAGAATCTTATTTGTTTACAAGTAAAAAATTCTTTGAGTAAAAAATTTTACGACTTCTAGACAAAGAACAAGATTTAAAAACCCAAATTTTCATGCCTTCTAGACGAAGAACAAGAGTTCTGTACCTTATTTTTTCTATGGGTTTTCTGAAATAAAAATTTCATCAATTAGTGTATGCTCTCACTCTCGGCCGAATTTGCATTATATATCTAAAACAACAAATTTGGCTGAGGATGAGAGCATACACCAATTGATGGAAATTCTTTTTTCAGAAAACCCATCCTTAGGAAAAATAAGATACAGAACTCTTGTTCTTCATTTATAAGGCATAAAAATTTGGGTTTTAAATCTTGTTCTTTGTCCAGAAGTTGTAAAATTTTTTACTCAAAGAACTTTTTACTTGTAAAAAAATAAGATTATCTTGGCCAATTTATAGATATATATTATAAATATATAACTAAGCTAGTTGTAAAACCAAAGATAGTTCTTCAAGATACAAAAAAAATGGTTCTTCGAGATACCAGAAAAGGGTTCTTCAAGATACCAAAAAGGGGTTCTTCAAGATACCAATAAAGATTATTTAAGATATTTGTAAATGGTTCTTTGAGATATTAAAAATAGTTGTTTAAGATATTAGAAAAGGGTTCTTACAAATATCATAAAAATGTTTTTCAAAATATTAAAAAAATATTCTTTGAAATACTAGAAAAGGATTTTTGAAGATATTAAAAATATTTTCTTTGAAATACTAGCAAAAGTTTCTTCTAGATTTTGAAAAATGTTTCTAAGAGATACGAAAAATGATTGTTTGAGATCAAAGTAAAAAAATTCTTTAGGATACTAGAAAACTATTCTTCAATCTACTAGCAAAATGTTTATCAAGACAATAGTAAAAACATTTTACAATAATACTAAAAAAATGTTTTTCAAGATATTTTTTAAAATACTAGCAAATAGTTCTTTAAGATACCATGAAAAGGTTCTTTGAGTTATCAAAAAATGAAATTTCAAGATATCAAGAAAAAGTTCATCAAGATATCAAAAAAATTTTTGTGAGATATCAAAAAATGGTTTTTCAACAGACTAGAAATTGTTTCTTCGAGATACCAGAAAATGTTTTTCTAAAATACCAAAAAATGATCGCTTGAGATACCAAAAAGAGGTTCTTAAAGATACCAGTATAATGTGTCTCAAGATAATAGAAAAAGGTTCTTTGACATACTAACAAAAAAATTTTGAGATACTAGAAAAATGGTTTCTTTGAAATATTAGAAAAAGGTTATTAGAGATATCACAAAATGGTTCTTCGAAATACTAGAAAAAGGTTTTTTAAATTACTAAAAAATGGTTATTTAAAATACCAGAAAATTATTTTTCAAAATACCAAAAAAATGTTTCTTTCAGATACAAGAAAAAGATTCTTTGTAATACCAAAAATTAATTCTTTAGCATACAAGAAAAAGACTTTTCAAAATACGAGAAATGAGTTTTTCAAGATACCAATAAAACATGCTTTGACATATCATCAAAATATTCTTCAAGATACTAGGAAATCAAGGTTATTTTTGATTAACTTGAATCCTAGAAGAAGGAAATCATAGAAGAAGGAAGATATTGTTTTTCAAAATACTAGAAAATGGTTCTACAAGATACCAAAACAAGGTTATTTGGAAAAATGTTATTACGAGATACCAGAAAAAGATTCTTTGAGATACTAGAAAATGCTTCTTCGAAGATACCATACAATTGGTTATACAAAATACTAGAAAATAATTCTTCAAGATAATAAAAAATTAGTTTTTCTTACTACTAGAAAATAGCTCTTTCAGATACCATAAAATATTTATTCAAGATATGAGAAAAATGTTCTTATAGATACCAAAAAATGATTCTTTAAGATACTAGAAAAGGTTTTTTGAAATACAACATTGCTTGGTATAATAGAAAATGATTCTTTGACATACTAGAGAAATGTTTCTTGAGTTACTAGAAAATTATTCTTTAAGATAGCAAAAAAATGTTGTTCAACATACTAGCAAAAATTTTCTTGACATAGTAGAAAATGATTATTCAATATAGTAGAAAATTATTCTTCTGTATACTTGAAAATTATTCTTTATCATATTAGAAAAATATTGTTTGAAGGACTAGAAGAAGGTTTTCCCAGATTTTAATAAAAAGTTTTTTTAGATACTAGAAAATGGTGTTTCGAGATACCGAAAAGTAATTCTTCAAGATATTAGAAAATAATTCTTTAAAATACCAATAAAGGTTCTTTGAGATACTAGTAAAGGTCTCATTAAGGTACCAAAAATGATTTTTTAAGATACTAGAAAAAACATACCAAAAAATGATTTTTTTGGATACTTAGAAAAACATTCTTTAAAATAAAATAAAATGTAGTCAAGATGCTAGAAAATGTTTCTTCAAGATACCAGAAAATGATTTTTGGAGATACTTGAAAAGGATTCATCGAGATACCAGAAATTGATTTTTTGTGATACTAGAAAAAGGTTATTCAAGATAACAGAAAATGGTTTTTTTAGATATCAAAAAAATGGTTCTTCTAGATATAAGATAATTGTTCTTTGAGATATCTAAAAAAATGGTTCTTTTAGATATAAAAAAATGGTTCTTTGTGATACTAAAAAATATTTTTTCGAGATACCAAAAAAGAAGTTATTCGATATATGTAAAAAGAGTTTTTCAAAATACCAAAAAATAGTTCTTCGAGATACTAGAAAATATCTTTTCAAGATACCATAAATCAATTGTTTGACATGTCAAAAAATTATTCTTCAAGATATTAGAAAAAATTTTCTAAAGAACAAAAAATAGTTTTTTCAAAGTAGAAAAAATAGATGCTTTGAGATACTAAAAAATTGATTTTTGGAGATACAAAAAGATAGTTCTTTGAAATATTAGAAAATAACTCTTTAAGATACTAGAAAAAGGTTGTTAAAAATAATAGAAAAAGGTTCTTCCAAATACAAGTAAAATGTTTTTCAAGATATTAGAAAAAAGATTCTTTCGAAATACTAAATAAAGGTTCTTTAATATACTAGAAAAATGGTTCTTCGAGATACAAGAAAAAGATTCTTTGAGATACTAGAAAAAAAAATTTCAAGATACTAATAAAAGCTTCTTTGAGATACTAAAAAGAATTCTTTAAGATATTACAAAAATATTTTTTGACATACTATCAAAATGTTTTTCGAGATACTATAAAATGATTCTTTGAATTACAAAAAAAAGTATTCTTTTAGATCCCAGAAAATAGTTCTTTAATATACTAGAGAAGGTACTTCGATATACAAGAAAAATGTTCTTTGTGTTACTATAAAATTTTTCTTTAATATATTAAAAGAATGGCTCATTAAGATACTATAAAAACGTTGTTTGAAATATGAAAAAATGTTCTTTGAGATTCCAGAAAATGCTTTTATGAGATACTATAAAATAATTTTTCAAGATACCAAAAAATTATTTCTTTTAGATACTAGAAAGATTTTCTTTAAGATACTAGAAAACAATTCTTTAAGAGACCAGAAAATTGCTCTTCAAAATACTAGAAATCAATTCTTTGAGATATCAAAAAACTATTTCTAGAGATATCAAAAAAATATTTTTTCAATTAATAGCAAACATTTTTTTCAAGGCATCAAAAAAATATTCTTTGAAATACTAGAAAAGTATTTCTTAGAAATACCAAAAAATGGTGGTTCAAGATACTATAAAATAATTCTCCAAGATACAAGAAAATAACTTTTCAAGATACTAGAAAAAGGATCTTCAAGATAGAAGCAAAAGGTTTTTAAAAGTAACAAAAAAAAGTTCTTTGAAATTCCAGGAAAAGGTTCTTTAAGATACTATAAAAAAGGTTTGTTTACAATATCGTAAAAGGGCTTTTCAATTAAAAAATATTTTTTTAAGATATCAAAAAATGGTTCTTTGGAATATTAGGAAAACATTTTTTAAGATATCAAAAAAGATTCTTTGAAATATTAGAGAATCACTCTTTAAGATATTAGAAAAATGGTCATTCAAGATATAAGAAAAATATTCTACAAGATACTTGAAAATGGTTCTTCAACATGCCATAAAAGGGTTCTTTGAGCTACCAGAAAATAGTTATTCAAGATATTAGAAAAATGGTGTTTGATATACTATTAAAATGTTCTTCGACATACCATAAAAAGATTCTTTAAGATACTAGAAAATAGTTCTTTTAAAAACCAAAAAATAGTTCTTCAATACTAAAAAGGTACTTAGAGATATCAACAAAAGGTTGTTCAAGATATTAGAAAAAGGTTTATCAAAATACCAAGAAACCATTCTTAAAGAGACTAGAAAATAATTCTTTGAGATAACAAAGAATACTTCTCCAAGATACTAGAAAATATCTCCTCAAGACACCAAAAAATGATTATTCAAGATACCAAATAATGTTTTCTCAAGATACTAGAAAAAGTTTTTAAAGATATTAGAAAGTAGTTCTTCAAGATACTAGAAATTTATTCTTTGAGATACAAGAAAAACATTTCTTTGGAGAATAGCAAATGATTTTTTGATATACGAGAAAAAAATTCTTCAAATACCTAGAAAATAGTTTTTTGAGATACCAAAAATTAATTTTTTGAGATATTAAAAATGATTCTTTAAGATAATGGAAAAAGGTTTTTTGAGATACTAGAAAAAGGTTCTTTGAAATATAGAAAAGTGTTCTTTAAGATACAAAAAATGGTTCTTTGACATAACAAGGATAGTTCTTTGAGATACTAAAAAATGATATTTTAGGATATCAAAAAATGGTTTTTTGAAATACTAGAAAAAGGTTTTTTGAAGAAAAAAAAGGGTTTTTCCAAGATATCAAAAAATGTTTCTATAACATACTAATAAATATTTCTTTGGAAAAAATGATTCTTCAAGATATCCAAAAATAATTCTTTGAGATACTAGGAAAAAGCTCAATGACATACTAGAAAAATGGTTCTTTAAGATAACAAAAAAAGGTTATTCGAAATACCAAAAATAATTTTATGAGATACCAAAAAAGGCTTGTTGAAGAAGTATAAAAATATTCTTGCGAGATACCAAAGAAAGGATCTTCAAGATACTAGAAAATATTTTTTTGAGATAAAAAAGATTCTTTGAGATATTAGAAAATTATTTCTCAAAGATAGCCTAGAAATAGTTTTATAAGATACCAGGAAATATTTTTTAGAAATACTAGAAAATTACTTCTTCTTACTACTAGAAAATGAATCTTTAAGATATTAGAAAACATTTCTTTGAGATATGAGAAAAAAGTTCTTTGAGATACTGAAAAATGGTTTTTAAAGATACAAGAAAATAGTTCTTCAACATAATAGAAAAAGGTTTTTTGAGATATTAAAAAATTATTCTTTAAGATACTAAATAATGATTATTTGACATAATGATAAAAGGTTCTTCAAGATACTAGAAAATGATTTCTTGATATACCAAAAAATGATTTAGATACTGGAAAACCATTCTTCAAGATACCAAAAAATGATTCTTCAAGAAACAAGAATAAAGATTTTTGAGATTCTAGAAAAAGGTTCTCCAAGATACTAGAAAATGGTTATTCAAGATACTAAAAAATGATTTTTTGAAATAATAGAAAATAGTTCTTCGAGATACCAAGAAATGATCCTTCGAGATACTAGAAAAAGGTTCTTCAAGATGATAGAAAAAGATTCTTCAAGATACAAGAAAAACTTTCTTTGAAATAGTAAAAAAAGTTCTTTGAGATATCAAAAAAAATGTTTTTTGAGATGCCAATAAAAGGTAGTTGAGATAACAGAAAATGATTCTTCGAGATACTAAAAAATTATTTTTAAAAATTCCAAAATAATGTTCTTTAAGATAGTAGAAGATCTAGAGGTTGTGTTCGTGGAAGATCAAATTAATCAAAAGAAGGTAGGCATTGTGATTTAGGTGGTACCAATACCCATAATACTCCTTAATGCTAGTCAAGGAAGAAGTATGAAAAGAAGGGAAAAGAAAAAATTATAGAACATGATGATCAACAAAAAGGAGAGAAATTATTTTAGATTGAAAAGGAGGAAGATCAACTCTTGATCTCTACAAAGGTACCAAATGCTAGCAACAACAACATTTGGTATGTTGATAGTGGGTGTAGCAATCATATGACATGGAATAAGAAATTGTTCTCAAGTTTGAAAAAATATGATGGAAAGGTAACCATAGGTAATGGGAAGAAGTTAACCATTGTTGGGATTAGATTACTTTCCTTCACAACAACTCAAGGTAACAAATATGGCATTTCCCAGATCTATTTTATTCTAGATCTTTCAAAGAATTTATTAAGTGTGGCATAATTATGTCGCAATAGGTATCGTGTTGAATTTGAAAATGTTTGTAAAATTTTTAAGGCTAATGATGATAAAGGTATTGCCATTATCCCTATAAGTAAGAATCATATGTACAAGTTATAGGTGCAAAAGGATGTTCATTGTCTCACTGTCACTAAACACATAGCATGGTTATGGCATGCTCAGTTAGGACATGTCAACTTTGGCTCAATGGACTGCATGGAAAAAGGAGAAATTGTAAGAGGTATGCCAAAATTTTCTTTATCAGATAATCATGATTGTGCCATATGTCAACTAGGAAAAATTACAAGGTTACCATTTCCTACAAAAGAACATAGATCTCAAGAAAAATTAGATCTAGTTCATATGGATTTATGTGGTCCAATGCAAACATTGAGCGTAGGTAAAAATCGATATATGTTAATCATAATGGATGATTTTTCAAAAAAAAATTGGGGATATTTTATGAAATCAAAAGATCAAACATTGGGTTTTTTTAAAGAATTCAAGGTGGAAGTAGAAAATCAAAGTGATAATTCAATTAGGAAAATTTAGATAGATCATGGTAGTGAATTTTTATCAATTGAATTTAATGAATTTTGCAAGAAAAATGGGATTATTCATCAAACAACCACATTATTCACACCTCAACAAAATGGTATTGCTAAAAGAAAGAATAGAACTATGGTTGAAATGGCAAGGTGTCTACCTCAAATGTTAGGTTTGGAGAATAAATTTTGGGTAGAAGCTTGTGCAACATCAATATATATTTTAAATAGGGTGCCATCAAGATCAATTTAAAATAAAAGTCCATACGAATTATGGAATATTTATTCACCCAATATCTTTCATTTGAAAATTTCTTCTTCATCGTGCTATGTGCAAATCCCTGCACAAAACTGAAAAAAATTAGATGAGAAAGCTACACCTTGTATTTTTCTTGGTTATGACATAAATATGAAAGCCTACAAATGTTATGATGAAATAAATGAAAGAGTAATTGATTCATGCGATATGCATTTTAGTGAATTTAAAGCCAAACAATGTGGAAGACAACATATGGAATCAACAACAAATCAAAAACCATGCAAAAGTATTTTTGATGGCAATGTGGGACAACAAAATCAAAGATGTGAAAGGGAGAATATGATTTCTAGTTAACAAGAAGGAAAATGTAGGATTGAAGTGGAACCTACAAAAGTCCTTGTACAAAATAATATTCATGTTATAGCCAACAAAACATCTTGGGCCTGCCATCAACGTGATTTTGTAGGTAACGTTGACCCAGAAAAAATACATTCCAGCAGCAACGGCAGTCATACCAATGTGGGAAGACAAAATCAACCACAGCCAAATAATATATAGCCACAACATTTCAATTATCACCTTGGGTAAATGTCCTCATCTATTGTGCATTTCTTTTCCTTTTTCTGCTGTATATGCTTTTCCTTGTATAATGCTTAATCACCAACCAATGGATTCACTCTACGCAATTTATCAGTCACGGTTCTACAAGCCTCTGGTGGACTATTTTTTACATGAATAATTGTAGCAACAACGGAAGAGAAATGTCTGCTGCTGCCAACTCTAATGGTGCACGATCCAACAATTATTCCTCCCAAATATCCGCAACACTACAAAAAATAGACCAGCAACTAGATTTTTTGGCTGATTATTCACAATATTGGCATGGCCATAAAGGTATTATTTTTCGTACATTCCAATATTGTGACACCCAAATTTACACACTTGCTCATTGCCCACCCATAATAAATTATTTTACGACTGAAAATGTAGGGATCCCATGTGCACACACACAAAATTTTCCACCTTGGCCTCTATATCCGAATTTTGGCAAAGATTGCACCATGGCTGATCATTTTTTTTCCTACTTTTCTAGACTCAATCCCATCCAAAACTAATTCAAATGCTGCTCCATGTTGTGATAAAAAGTATCATGTTTCTCACAGCAATGTTATGCAGCCGTATTATCAAATAGCATTCCCTCTCACAGGCCAAATCCCTTTAGCAACACCATCACATATCATTCCATCGGGCACATGTTCTACATCCACAATGTCTACTCCATAGTAGATTCCATCCACTTCTTGGCTAGCTCAATATTATCCAGCCTCCAACATGTTGGATACAAATTTTACAAAGTGCATGACACAAAGTTATTTTTGTAAAGACACTACTCCACCATCCTAGGATGTGAATTATATTCAAGATGCCCTCTTGACTACAATGGATGATGAATTTTTTGTGCTACTTATGCCGATGGGGGAAGTGATGATGGTTTAATGGAACTATCTATAGTCGTCGAAGCTAAGCTAGATAATCGTTGGATTGATGCCATGGAGAAAGAGCTACAACAAATTAATAAAAATAACACTTGGAACCTAGTTCCTCATCTATCTGGTAAGTCAATCATTGGTTTAAAATGGATATTTAAACTTAAGAGAAATCAATATGATGAAATAGAAAAATTCAAAGCTCACCTAGTCACCAAAGGTTATCTCCAACAACAAGCTAGAGACTTTGATGATAACTTTTCTCTTGTTTCATGGATGGAATCTATGAGAATCTTTCTTACGATTGCTGCACAAGTTGGCTATGTGCTTTACCAACTAGATGTGACTTCTACATTTCTCAATGGATTTCTTAATGAAGATGTTTACGTGGAACAACTACCAAGCTTCATTGATGAAAGACAATAAAATCATGTTTACAAGCTCCATAAAGCATTATAGGGGCTCAAGCAAGCTCCATGTGCACGGTAAACACATATTAATGCATTTTTCATGTAAGAAGGCTTCATCACTCCTCAACCCTAAACAACAATATACAAAAAGGTATCTAGAGATGATTTTATTTGTGTTTGTTTGTATGTAGATGATTTAATTTATTTTTCATCTACAATTACATTAGGGAATAATTTTCTTAATGCTATGAAAAAGGAATTCGAACTGTCTGATTTAGGGAAGATGCCATACTTTTTTGGTTTTCAAGTTATCCAAAAAACAAAATCAATTTCCATATGCCAAATGAAATATGCATAATCCTTAATTAAGAAATTTGGAATGATTAATTATAATCCTTCAAACACACCACTTTTCCTTGGTACAAAACTTACCAAGGATGACAAATCCCCATTTCTTAACCCTTCACTATATAGATCCCTAGTTGGTAGTTTCATGTATCTCTCCAATACTCATCCAGATATCTAATATGCTATAAACTATCTTTCTTAGTTCATGCAAGATCCGCATGAATCACATTTGAAAGTTGCAAAATGGGTATTGCGATACCTGAAAACTACAATAGATTTTGGGATCAGATTTCATCAACATACAAATTTCAAGATATGGGGATACACTAATGCAAACTATGGAGGTGACCTCAAAGATCAAATGTCAACTTTTGGTTTTGTTTCTTCTTTGGTCCATCACTTATCTCATGGGGATTAAAGAAGTAATCTATGGTCATCCTCTCAACAACTAAAGTAGAATACATTCCTGCATTGAATGCTACTACTCAGGCCATTTGGATCCACTTTATCTTCATCGAAATGGGATATACACTTGAACCTCCCATTTGCTTATACTATGATATCATAAGTGCTATTGCGATAGCTCATAATCCTATTCATCATGGGCATTCCAAGTACATAGATATCAAGCATCACCATCTTAGAAGCTTGATCCAAGATAACATACTCAACATAGAACATTGTGCAACTAAAGCACAAATGGAAAACATCTTTACTAAGCTACTAAGTGATGAAAAGTTTGAGTCCTTCCAAGACTTCCTAGGAGTGGAACCTCTTACCATCATGGGCAGGTTTGTGGAATATGATGACTAGCTATTCCACAATAGAATTAGATAGACCTCATTCATTAATCTATCTTAAATAATATGAGATCCAATTCATGTAATTCTTATCCAATCCATGTTTAGGACATCCCATATTAAGAAGATCCTTGAATATGATGATAAGGATCATCCCCTTGATTTTTGAGATTCATACTTATCTCTCCAAATCTATTCTTGGGAGATCAAGGCCTATATAATTTTAGTAGCACATATTCATTCATAATAGAAGAAATAATAGAACAGAATACATACAAAATTTAGAAAGTTTAATAGCAGTGTTCTTGTTCTACTAAAGTTCTTTATTTCCTTTAAGCTTAGTTCATAGATCTAGGGCCCTTTAGACTCTTTAGGGAAAAACTTCTATGCTAGGGAAAAGCTTTCTAGGTTGAGGGGTGAAATTGTTTAGGCTGGGGAGAAGCTTCCAAGTTATGCATTTAGTCTCCATGTTGAAGGGGAAAAAGTTTCCAAACCCTCCACCCTGCCACAATGGGGGTAGGTGAGATCTACCCCCTATAGGTGTTTCCAACATAGGAAAATGGATAACCACATAAAACCCACAAAATTTCCTTTTTTGGCATTCCAAAAGGCATTTTTGACCCTCCCAAGCCCAGATATAGACACTAGATGACCTTTTTCATCTAGGAAATGAGGCTTTAACCACTTATGAGGTAGTTTTTGGCTCCAAAAGTATAAAGTATGTTAAATTGCCCTTTGTGGACAACAATTTTCACATTTACAATGAAATTGTACCTTAGGTTTCTTGGGGTGAAAGCTACATTATGAAGGTTGATTATAACATGTGAAATATTGTGGTGTTTCAATGGCCTATCTTTGTTGGTGTCTAAAGGGTTGACCTAAGAGGCACTAACATAGAATACAAAACATGACTACATATTATAACACTATAATGCATGTAAGCCACATGAGATTTAGGCTATCTAGGTCACAAATGTTGCTAGTTTAAGACTATGGTGGGCTATCATACAAGCTTAAGTGCTATGCTTGTAGAAAATCTTTAGGTTATAGTAGCCCAAGCTGCTATGGAGGTAGAACAAAGGCATACAAAAGAGGCACTCCTAAAGTAACCTATGGTTGAAGGACATGTTGATGTAGGTATAGATGATCTAGATACCTTGTTTGGTGAGGTAGTGCTAGGTACCCGNTTGATGTAGGTATAGATGATCTAGATACCTTGTTTGGTGAGGTAGTACTAGGTACCCCTCCCATCATTATCCTAGAGGAGGAGGAGGAGGAGCTAGGTATCATTATGCCTCACTATTTTTATTATATCTTATTTATTATATTTGGTTTTCATACTAACCTTTCAATGATTATGATGCTTATGGTAGTTCTTGAGTTACCAACACAAGCTCCCATCCTTGAGTTTCATGTGAAACCATGGGTAAAGACTCTAGACAAAGAAGATTTCCTACATGAGATAGCCAAGGGCATCATCAATCAATTACATCAAGTTGCACCTAAGATAGGTAAGGATTTTGGTTTATGTCCTTCAATCATAGGCTTTGGCTTTGTTTGCATTATGTCTATTTACGGTTGTGTCTTATGGTTTCATTTTATGCTTTGTTCCATACCATCCATGAATTCGGACTATAGTAGAAAAATGGAATTAGACTCCTTGTCTAGGCTTTCATCTAACATTTCCACTGTACTCATGAAGCTATATGACAATGCCACTAATTTAGCAATGTCATGTGAAAAAGCTTCATTAGAGCTAGAGAGGTTGAACAACTCCCTATGGGAGCAAGTTGTGGCCTTGAGGTAAAATTTTCAATGGAAGGAGGATACAATTAGGGATCTCTGAGACCTTAAAACATTTGTGGAAGCCCTAGTGACTAACATGGGGGAGTTATGAACTAAGGAGATCACTTGGGCTTGCTATTGGCATGCTATTCAATAAAAATTAGTAGTCCTATGGAAGATGGTGGAGCAACATATGTAGATGGACCTCATCTCCCAAAAGGTCATGCATTGGAAGGATCACTACACTTAGATGTTAGAGTGGGGCAAGACACAAAAGGCCCATAAGCATCAGTGTAAGGCTAATTGGTATGTCTACTTAAAGGGGCTTAAGGAGAAGTTGATTGAATAGCACAATGAAAAGTTGTTCAGTCAAGGGATTTAGGTAGAGAGTGCCTATCAAATCTTTGAAAGCACTCTCAAGGTGGAGCAATCCCATACTCTTTAGATCACTACCATTATAGGTGAGACTAATACAACTGTTGTTACTCATGAGCCTCCTACTTGGACTTCTATAGACAGATTCAACATTCTTTTTGACATTGATCTAGGGGATGTTGACTGGGTCAACATGATGGAGGACCAAATCATCCATCATTTAAAGAAAGGCCTTCCCCATTTACCCTTGAATGTGATGGAGCTAAACTCTTTGCAACTTGCTATATTTTCTACTTTAGTCTTTGTTTTAAGTCATAATTTTGGCTATGGGTTACTAATTGACTATATGTTGTTGAATTTTAGACCTCAAGAGACATTGGTGATCCTAGTAGTGAGGGTGGGAATGACCCACCACTTCCTCCTTTGGATGCTACTTAGTAGCCTCCTTCAATTTAGCTTGTTGGTTGTTTTGTTTTTTTTTTCTTATGTTTATGGATATGGTTATCCAACACTATGTTATGGATTTTTATTCTTTGGCATTACTGCTACACATTATGGTTATGGCTATTTTCTATGGACATTTTGATTTTAAATTAGAATATTGGTTTTATTTTTCCTATATGTATTTATAATAGTGAACATTATAAACATTGCAAAATGGTGATGTTGATGTTTTTTATTAGCTAATTTATGTGATAATAGGCCAAGAAATGAGAGATATGATAATAAAAGGAATGTTTGCTAGTTTTAGGCCATGGCAGACATACGTTATACTATGTGATTATGGCTACATTACTAGTTTAATGTCTTTCTGGATGACAATGCCAGTTTATGGTCGTAGCAAACCATAGCACTAGTTTAGCTATAGCCCTTGTTTGGTTCTTTCCTTGTTTAGTTGTAGGCCTTGGGTTGTTAGCCATTGGCTATGGGGAATAGGTGGTAGCATTGGCCACCACAAGGGGTCATTGTGTAGTTGTTTTGGCTATGGTTGATTGGGTTCTATTGGGTTGAAAGACTTTTATGATAAAAGGTTACCTCGAGGGCATTCATGATGGTACTCTCACAATGAAGGGAGGTATTGAGCTATGGGAAGCTGAAGAAGCCCTTTCATTATGGAGGGATACTTGGATCATAAATGGTTCTTTGGTAGGTCTTTGGTTATCATTAATGTTGAATGCTAAGGTAACATAGGGGCCATCATTAGCTTTCAAAGCATCTTTGTATACCTACATCAACTAATTCTATGGCCAAACTAGGTTAGAAGCATCTAAGAGTAGTTTCCCCCTATATATCATCCTTTGCAAGTCATCCTTCAGCATAAGGAAAAAGTCTATATCATGACTAGGCAATTGATGATAATGGCAGAAGTAATCTAGTTTAAAGTATTTGGGCAAGTGAGGATCATCCTTCATTGTTTGAGTGGGATCCTTGGCTATTTCACATAGTCTCTCATGCTTCTTTTGAGAAAATTTAGTCATTTCCTTATGTTGTATGCATTCATTTCTTAATAGTTGGTCTAGTAACTTGGACGGTCTTAATTGAAATACAATATATTTAGACCTATCCTTCCTTTCAAAGTTAGATCTATTTATTATCAATGCATTGGTCCCAGAAGATGATGGTTGGTTACTACAATCATTGGTTGGAGCCTTGGGTGGATTACCTTAGGCCCTTGGTTTATGGTCTTGGCTTCTTTGGTTACAATTGCTACAATATAGTTCTTTTATTTTCTCTTTTCTTTGTCTCTCTAAACATGTTAGTTTTTATATGAAATATACGTCAGATCATGATTGGCCTCTATGACATCCTCCATATTTTTGGTTTGTGAGAATGCTTGGCTCATGGACTAGGGATCAAGGTAGTAAAGTTTTGACTTGATGAAGTCATTAACTACTCCCTTGAATATGGCTAATAATTGGGCTTTGACTATGGGCTTTGGTATTTCATTCATGAATCCATTTCACTATTGAATAAATTTTTGTATAGGTTCTCAGGACCCTTGCTTGACCTTCACGAGTTGCTCAAGCATTGTGTTAGGCTTCACATTATACCTAAAGTGGTTGAAAAATTGGATTACTAAGTCTTCCAGAGATAATATAGACCCATTGGGCAATGTGCAATAAGATTGTGGCATTTTTTCTGAGGCTTGTGACCTCATTATGGATTGAATGACATTAGGCAAATATTATGCTATGATTCTGGCTTGTGGGCCAAATAAAGAAAAATATGTTTCTGCTTGTACTTGAGGCACAAATAGGTCAAATGTGATGTGTCACCCTTGTTTTGTTGGAGGTCACATGGTGGAACCCATGTGAGTAGTTATAGGATTTGCAATGGTAAAAGCCACTGTTTATGCTTTTGTATATTGTGGCTATGTTGCAAATGGCATTAATGCATTATAGTTTGTTGCTCATGGCATTGACTAAGTATGATGTGTAGCTATGACCAGCATAGGATCTACCATATAAGGGCATGGAGGGGTGGAGGATGGTGGCACCATGCCCATGGAGAAGATAAAGGCATTAGGGAAAGGTTCTATAACATTGGGGGATGTTTGTTGGAAAAATCCTCGAAGGATGTTTTCAGGCTCAGATTAGGCCCCAAATTCATCCTCTTCTTCTTTTTGTTCCCCAAAGGTAGGCTTGTCATCTTCCTCTTTTGTAGTAATCAATTGTGCTAGGACACTAGAATAGACATCGTTAAGGGGAATTTCTTCATACAAGGAAGGGATGTACTCTTTTCCACCATTATGTATGAGCTCAAACTCCCTTTTGGCCTTGGCTTTAGTTCATAGAATTAACATTCCTGCCTATATTTTAGCACAAATGAAGTTATAATGATCTTCATTTATGGTTTCAAAATTAGGACTCTCCCCTTTGACTCTCAAAGATCACCTACACTCAATGACTGTAGAGCCTTTGGAATCATACATTCTCATGACTTGTTGGTTATGATCTTTTCTAGTAAAGGTGAAGTGCAATTTAGTGGATTTTTGAAAAGGCATGATTATAGTGTTAATAAATGCTTAAGAATAGGCTATAATTTTTAAGATAGGATTCAATTCCAATGAATGGAATTCAAAAACTCTTACAAAAAATGAAAATGAAAAGAATGATATACTTACTATAATTAGTAAGTGGGGGATTATGTGGGTTTACCCCTTTACCAGAAATAGAATATTGGTAACATTGGCTTTAAACCTCATCCAAGTTGACCTCCCAAGTGCCTCTACACTAGGTATGGCAAGGGGTAAAAGAAGGCAGGGGGGGTGGTGGCTGGGGGGTGTCAGCCAGGCCGCGGGTTGAGATAATGGAAATATCACACATTCTTATTCAAATGTTGGAGATAGGAAAAAATTTTGAAAATCAAAATGGAAACTTGATAGTTTCCAAAGATGATTTTGGTAGGTTACCAAACTTTCTTGAAAAAGGAAGGAAAAGTAGGCTTGGTTGGTATAGAAAGTAATGTTGGTTTAGTAAACAAATATTATGGAAACAAAAATTAAATGTTTATCAAGGCTTCCATGCTAGCTTTACTCTAATAATTCATAGCAAATGTTGTGAAATTCTATAATTCAACCCACTTATAGCTTCCATGCTTAGGTTTCTGTTGGCGACCATTTGGGACGCGACCGTCAACGAGTGTTCTCGAACAAGATTTAGGTGCCTATTGGTCTCTGGCAACACCAAGGCCCAGATACCTCCAAATAAACTCAGTAGTTAATGTGAGTATGTGTGTGTGCTGTTGCGGCGTGTGGTTGTGAGAAATGTAACTATTGCGTTGCGTGTAAACTACAAATGACTTACTTTAAAGAGATTCAGCCAACTTTGCCCAGTACTGTGAGTTGTTGAAAATTTCCTATTTTGTTCAACTGCCTAGTCTATGCTATCCTTATAATACCTACTTGTAACAAATAAAATTTTGCAAAAACATTTGAGCACAACTCCGCAATCTACTCCTAATTTTCCCCAGAGAAAGAGATAGTTCCACAAGAAAACTA
>MNCI01020239.1:0-15909 GCA_015680685.1 Gnetum montanum | reverse complement strand
CCCAACAAGTTAGGTAAGTTACAACAATTTTGGGTGGTTGCAACCACCAAAAAGAGGTTGACAAGTGGCCTTGGTAGTTACAATATAGAATTAAAATACAATCTTTAAGATATATAGGAATACTAGTTGCAACTTACTCCATACATATATATCCCTTTTATTTTGCTTCTCCAAAATGAGATGTCAAGTCTTATAAGTGATGTATAGGGGAGTTACAATTTCAAAATATCCCAAAAATATCTCAAAAATATCTCTCCTAACTTCTTTCTCAAGGAATTTGACTAACTAATCAGAAGATTACTTGTCCAACAAGCTAGGGGTAGGTTATGTGGTTAGGGAGTTAAGAAGTTATGCATTAAATGAGGAGCATTTTATGCTAACCTTAATGAAATGTGACATAAAATAGGATAACCAATATTGCAAAATTTTTAATACGAGTAACTTATATATTTTAAAATAATATATTTCATAACATAAGATAATTGATGGCACGTCTCTAAGTACTTCATGTTATGAATACTTCATATTGTGAATATATATGTATCTACATGGATATATTACTGGTTAATTTATACTCCATTTGACCATATGCTTGAGCGGTAGAAATAATTGAATAATTTTTTGGAAAAGAAACGGCGAAACGATTTTCCTTCTCCTCCCTTTAAATCGCGTGGAGGTTTCCTCACAGTTCCAGGGCAACGGTCTTTCTCTTATTTCTGCCCAGAACCTGCAAGAACCGACACATGTTTGCATAGAATTTGAAATGCAGCATCAGCAAAACCGCGAATTCAAACTGCCTCCGCACAAGAAGGCTCTGCAACCGCAATCCATTTTTGCCGTCGCGCGCTGGAGAGAGAGGGGTTTTTCTGAAGAACAAGGTGCCCCAAACAGAGAGTTTTAATTTCTGTTTTGCACTCAAAATTAATTTAGGGCTTCCTACATTTTTCTGTTTGCCTTTTCCTACGTTTTTTTTTCTGTTGCCTCCCTACGTTTTTTTTTATTCTGTTGCCTCCCTGCATTTTTTTTTGTTGCCGAATTTCAGGCCAATATTTTGCAGATCTTCGTCCGGTGGATCCGCAGCCTGCATCATAAAAAAGAAAGAAGAAAAACGCCGCGGCCTGCAGGGCATAACCCCTTTCCTCACGTGTTGTGTAAATGAGGGTTTCAAAATTTGTTTCTGAGTCTGCGCCAGGTAAACGTTGCGGTGAATGGTGTTGTGCATTTTCTTGCAACGCGGTCTTCTTTTCCTTCGCTGTTTTCCTCTTCCGCAGGTGTAGTTTACGGTGGAGATTGATTTGCCTTCTCTTTATTTTTTTTAACCTTAAAAAAATGAAGGCGTTGCTAGTTTTGTTACATTTTGATTATTTCTTGCAAGGATATATCCAGGTTTTGGACAACCGGGATCTGCAACTTTAATAATTTCTCATGAATCACATACTCCCTTCCTTGGCCATAGTACTAATTTCTGATTTTAATAAAGAGATAATTTGGCACCTTTACCTCAACACCCAACCTTCAACATTAAAACTGAAATTTACTTGTGCCAACACAACCATAGATTCTTCCAATAAAATATTTCAACTGATCCATGGAATGGCCAAATGTGCCAACAGTTTCTATCATGGGGGTGGGGGAGCACATGGGGGTTTTGTGTGGTGGAAAAATGGTAAAGGTAGCATTGTATTTTTTTGGAAGTTTTGACTAGAAAATGGCTTTCAACATGTAACAAAAGTGTATCTTCTTGTAAAATTGGTTTCAAACTTCACCAACGCCAGCCTTCCAACTACTTCCACAGAGATGATGGGAATCTCACACCTCCTGCCTTAATCTTGATGGGGAGGGGGGGGTGAGGGAAAGGTTGAAAACCAAAGTGGAAAGTTAGTACTTTTTTAATAAAAATTTGTTATAGGTAGTTGTTAATTCTCTCATTTTGAAAAAATGGGGGAGGCAGGAGGGGGAGTCAACTCACACATGAGTTGAGCCACCCACTTTTTGAAGTAAAAAATAAACTTTTGGTAATAAAAACAATGGGGAAAAGAAATATCAATGCTAGATTTGGATTGTAAAATTTATAGCAAGTGCTATGAAAAGCCAAAGACCAACCATGTACAACTTCCACATTGCAAATTTTGTTACAAGGGGAAGGACCAACATTGATTTTTCAATGGTTTTGACTACAAAAATCAAGGCAAAGCTTGCAAAATAGTAACAAAAAAGGGTATATCTAGCTATAGAATTTAGGCAAAGGCCCTCTTTCCAGCACCAAGAAAAAATATTTCAACCAAAAACCTTAATTTTTGAAATAAGAAAACCAAGTATCCTTAGTGCAAGCAATTCCCCAACCCCAAATCACTAAGGCCTACATGATAAAAATGGAATTCAAGGTAGCTTGGCTAGTCCAATAGATTAACTAGGGACTTAGGAAATGTAAAATGTGGGAATACAAATAGATCTAAATAATTCATAAATAATAAATTTAATTTTATTGAACAAAATCCTTAAAACTTTATTGATAAAGGAATAAAGAATAAGTTAGAAAAATGTGAACAAAAAATGGTCTTGGATGAGAAAAAGGGGGGTTCACTTGTGTAGGAGTTCAAAGCTTGTGGAAGCCTAGATAAACTACTAATGATTTTGGTTCAAAGACGCTCCTAATTCTATCAAACCTTCCTTCAATGCTACAACCTTGGATCTGCCAATTGGATCACTACTAAGGGGGTGAGAAAGGTGGAATATTTGGATGCCAAGTTACTCTGCACTAGGTTTTGAATCCTAGAATTGCATTATTAACACAAAAAATTTCCTAAATCTCAATGCTACACTGCTTCCACACTAGGGTTCAAGAGAATGCAAGTTTGGAAACCTACAAGAGCTCTTGAGTGCTTGAAAATGCCCCAAGTATGAAATTGTGAGCAACGTTTTTGCTCAATATTGCTGAATTGCCCAAGTGCTTGTGTGCCAAAAAATTGTTGAAGCTATAAATGATGTTGGATTTTGGATTTTATAGGGTTTTTGGGCCATGAATGGGGCTACAAATTGGCTATGATTGGGCTGCAAAATGCTTGCAAATCTAATGTAATTTTGTTGCAAATTGGCTACCAAATTTAGGTGAAATGGGTGTCCAAATATGGGGGGCTACTAAACATAGTAAGTGCTTTCACCATGGCCATTCCATTTAGTAAAAATAGTAACTAGGGCACCCCTTCTACACTAGATATAAATCTTCCACACTAAGCTCTCCACCATGCTTGTTGAAGTGGCTACTGAACATTGAAATGCATAACTTGATGAAATTTTCTTTTTATGGCTTTCATGTTGGGGGGATTGAATTTACCACATTGGGAAGGAAACGTTTTGAGTCTAGGGGCAAAGTTTCGAGGCTGAGGGGAAGGTTTCCAAGCTAGGGAGAAACTTTCACATTGGGTGGAAAATTTCCAAGCTAAGGGGAAAAAGTTTCCAAGCTAGGGAAAAGTTTCCAAATTATGCATTTAGTCTCCATGTTGAAGGGTGGAAAGTCTCCAAACCCCCCATCATTTCACACTAGGGGTAGGTGTGATCTACCCCCTGTAGGTGTTTCTAGGATAGAAAAATACCTACCCCCCACAAAACCCATTAAATTTCCTTTTCTTTTGGCAATCCAAAAGGCATTTTTAACCCTCCTAAGCCCAAATATAGACACTAGGTGACTTTCTTCACGTGGGGAATGAGGCTTTAGCCACTTATGAGGCATTTTCAGCCTCAAAAGTATAACGTATGTGAAATTTCCCATTGTGGGTTACAATTTTCACACTTACAATGAAATTTTTCCTCAAGTTTCATGGGGTGAAAACTTCATGATAAACGTTGGTTATAGCATGAAAAATTTTGTGGTGTTTCACATCATGCTCCTATGTAGTAGCCAAAGCACCATGATCTAGTCCCTTCTACCTACTCACTACATTCCTCTGTTGATGGACTAGGCTCTTTTAAGAAATGGGCCATTGAGAGCATTATTATGACCATGTCCCAATGGGTACTAGTGCAACAAACTCTAGCTTCATCAACTTCCACTTAGTTTCAAGTGAAGTGCCATCCTAGGCATACTCCCGTCCAATAGGTTGAGTCCTTTGATGAGAACAACTAGAGATCGAGCTACCCCAGCACTAGAAATGATGATAATGAGGAGGAGACTTATTGTTCATCCAAGGTAGCCAAGGGTTCAAAGTCTAAAGATGCTACCAAGGTTAGCAATTAACACCTTGGGTGGTTGTTTTCTCTTTACTTTTGTTGATGCTTGAAAAATAGGAGACATTTTTTGGTTCTCACATATGTGATTTTGGGGATGTTGCACATATGTGATTAATGTGATATGATAGCTGTGAATATTTATAATATACTATGATTATGGATAGTTTGGTATGAAATAGTTTACGGTTGAGTTATCTATAGATGGTATTTTTCCTTTGTTATCTTTGTATGGTATATCTTACTCTTTTTACATTTTCATTATTCACAATCTATTGAACCTCCATGCTTATTCTAATCATGAGCTACCATAGGAATTTATATGTCATAATTATTTCATTAATCTAATTTTGTGCTTTTTAAAAAAATATGCTTTATCCTTTTTGGTTATGTCCAAAAAAAGGAAGAAGTAGCTCATGTGTTATTATGTATTAGAACAAGACTAACCCATGTGTTGGAAAAAGACTAAGCAGTTTTCTTATGTTTTGGACATTACCACACATGTGGGAGATTATGGACCTTTTGGTATGTTAAAATTTTAAGAAAATGGAAGACAAGATTATTTATGTGCATTTGTGTGATTTTTATGCTTGTAGGATATGAATGTATATTGAGATAGGAAGGTTTGCAAAAGATAGAGGTTATGAAAAAGGAATGAAGAATTTAAATTTGAAGAAAGATTTCTTTGAGAAATAGTAGATGTCTTGGTAGAATTTAAGGTTATATAGGCAAAGACATCTTTGAGAAACAACAAACCTCTTTCATTAGAGATAAACATCTTTAGAAAATGCAAGCCAATTTTAGAAAGAAGTCTTCTCCTTGACAAAGACATCTTTCCAAAATGGATATTTTAGTAAGACATCTTTTGCAAAAAAAAGATGTGTTCCCAAAATAGAGGGAAAATATAGAAAGATGTCTTAGGCATGAAAAAGATGTCTTACATGAGCATTAGCCACCATTAGCTAGCCATTGCACAAGTCCTAGGATGGATTTGTAAACATGGTAATTATAAGAAGAAATTATTCCATTGGAAACCATTGAAAAAGATCTTGTACAATCATTGTATACTCATTTTTCAATCATTGTGATCTCTATTGCTCCTCATTTTATTATCATTTGTTCATTGTAAAGTCTATTGTACCTCAAACTGCAAGGATCAGCAAACTAAGTTGCATTCATCCCTTTTAATTGTTATTCTCCCTTGAACCCTATGGGGTTGATGTGCTTCTTGTGGGAAGAAATCTTGATTGAGTTTTTTAGCATCCTATAGGATTGAGTGGTTGGTCTTGCAATACAACACTCTTGATTGGAGCTCAAGATTGTAAAGGTTATGGAAGCTTGGAAACCACATTCCAAGCCTAACAGGACCTTATGGGATTGAGTGGTTAGTGTAGTGTCATAACACTCTGGAGCGAGGCTTGAAGATTGCACAAGATGTGGATCCTTTAAATCACATTTGAGAGCAACAAAGTCTAGAGATGCACTTGTGACCTACCCTCTAAGTGTTGACTATCCAAGTTGGAAAACCACATTAAATTTCATGTGTGTTCTTTACCTCATAAATTTTTAATTTAGGGAACTTATTCATCCTTCCTCCTTCTAAGTTTAATGATCCACACCACCATGCTACTACTAATGGTCATAGTTGTCACCTCTAATTCATCAATCATAGTGCATGTCTTTTGTATGTTACTTTGCCATTGCACCATTTGGTATTGCTAGTCATTGTGCCACACCTCTACTCCATGAAATACACCAAAACCATTTCTTTCCTTTAACATCATGCTACACATCATTGGAATCACTCATTTCTATCATTAACTATGGCACTACTATCACCTATGCTATAGTCAAAAAAATCATCAAAAACGTCAATAGTCCATAGCGTTTGATGGGCATTGTGGATATGATGGAAGGCTACCTTCTATAGAGCTTTGTAGACACCATAGATATTATTGAAGGTTTCCTTCCATGGAGCTTTTTAGACATTGTGGACACTACCCAAGTTGTCTCCCATGGAGTTTCATGGACATCACAAATACCACCTAAGGATAGCTTCCATGGAACTTTGTAGACATTGCCCAAGCCTACCTCTCATGGAGGGTACTAAGAACATCATCAAAGCCTGCCTCTAACAGAGCTTTAGGGATACGATGGGCTAGCCATAACATCAACTAATTTAAAAATGCCAAGAAAATAGTTGGGAAATTGAAATTTCAAATGTGGAGGAAAAATTTACAAGATAGAATTTGACACAATGGTATTAGCATGAATAAAAATTTTTTAATTAAGCACACTTAGTTTGGAATAGTACTAGGAAGGGTGACCACTTGGGAAGTCTCAATAAGCATAAAAATTTTAAAAATTTTGAATGACCATAAATTGTAACTCTAGAATTATTTTTCAATGAAACAAAAATCATTTCCAATACATTCAGATCTTCTAGATACCATGGAATGATCAAATTCAGTTTACAAAAGATGAAAAATTAGTTTTTAGAGCTATTATTTAGGATCATGAAACATGAAAATTTCCTATAAAATTAAATATTTTTTTGAATAATTCAAGTTTTTTGTAATCAGTTAAGATTTTAGGAAGAGAAAATTCATTCATGGCAATTCTAACATCCTTTTGGAAGCTGAGACAATAAAAATAAGAAGTCTTTGCATGGTGTGGTTCTCATGCATAAAAACATAAAACACAAAAAAAAAGGTGAGAATTCAAAGCACACCCCTTAGAAGAAATAAAATTTGGGCTACACGCACTGTTTATGGAACCAAAAGTGTTCCCTCTAACTAAGACCCCTCTCACTTCCCATTCACTCATTTGTTTTGTCAAAATGGTGGTGGCTCTTTGAAGATGAATCCTTGTTATCCATGTGGATGGTTTAATCGAATGCATTGATGTGAAGTCACTGGAAGTGGTTGGTTTGAGGCCAGAGTTGGAATGAGACTTGCGAAGTCACATTAATCATCAAACACACAAGGGGCTGTACACCATCTTGTTCATGGGGTTCCATTCCATTCTCTTCTCTCCATCCTTCTCTCCATTATTCACCTCATTGCCGGTTGTATCATTAGTGTATATATTTTGGTTGATGCATTGTTTTCTTTTCGGTAAATTCTTGTGGTTAAGACTTTAACTCATATTCCAAAAGACATTCCCAGAGCCTACGGACTCTTTGAATGTGGGTTTGTCAGGGCATTAACGGCATGAGCCTACTTTGGGGAGGACCCACTGACATTCCTATTTGGAGCATTAGTTAACTTCTTTTCCTTAACATTTTGCAATTAGTTATTATTTTGTTCATTACCATCTTGACATCTACTTCATTGATGTTTTCAGTTGTCCCTTTTTCTCTATCTTTCTTACTCCTTTCCCTTCTTCATTCTAACGCTACCGGAGGTTCACGATTAGTCACGGGGTTACGGGGCCTGATTTTTTGCTTTTCCTCCTAAGCCCCGAATTTTTTTGTTTTTCTTCCTAACCCCTACACCTTCAGTAGTCATCATTTATATATTCCCATATCCATATTAGCCATACCACAACCTAGCCAATGGACTTACACCAAAGCAAGCTATAATCACATTGAAATTCATTTACCCTTGCTAATATACGACTATGTTGTGTGTATAGATGGTGATCATGCAACAACGAACCAGGATTTGGAGGAAGCACTTGGAATGGAGCGGTGTTGAAGCAGCTATGTAAGGAGTAGGATTGATGATGCACTTACGGATGGACAATGGAAGGCACAATCTAGGCGTTGGCAGCAGCAAGACTCTTCTCTCTTGTTCTCTTCTCTTCTCTCTCCTCTTTTCTCTCAGCTGCCAACTGTGGCCTGATGTCAATGTAATAAGGTGTTCACCTTTATTGTCATGAATACTAGTTTTGTCAAGTCTTGTAATAATGATCCATTCACATGTCATCCCATTAGTTCCATTCCCCTCAATAATTCCATACCTACCTAATATTATTGTAAGATACTCAAGGATGAGTTTTCATTCAGTCATGGGGGTATGATGAGATGCGATATGCACAAGCTGCGATATCACGTACGTGATATCACAGTCCACTGCCAAATCTATAAATAAGAGGCAGCACTCCCCTCATTTCGATATCATAGGTTAAAGTAGTGAATCTCTAGCGAATTGATCACCCCAGAGATAGAATATTTTCCATGTGCCCGCAGTAGGAGTCCCCCAAGTGAACGGTCCTTTATTCGAGTAACTTTGTACCTGAACGCAAGTTGTGTACGGCAATAAAGATGAACTTTGTGGATAAACCTTGCAGTACATGGATAGGTTTATTTAATGTTATTTATTGCTTTCCTAGTAAGCATGGCATGAGTATGACTTGGTTACGAGCATTGACGAATGTGTACAGCTAACCAAGGAATTGGCTACTCATCGCGATTAGATTCTCTCACCCTTACCTCCTAGAACGTGGGATGAGTACGACTTGATTACGAGCATCTACGGATGTGTAGGGCTAGTCAAGGAATCGGCTTCTTGTCACACTTAGGCTAGTTAGGTGCCTTAGTACGATTGCTTCGAGCACGTGCGTTACGTGTGGTAATCCCAATAACGATTAGCGTTTGGTAGCCACAGTTGCATAGTTTAGGGTGTGTACGGTAAGTGGGAACAGTAAGTGCTAGTTGATTTAGACTTAGGTCCTTAGTTAGAGTTAGTTAGCTTTCTCAACCCTTTACCCTTTAGCATAGGAGATAAAACTAAAACTACCAAAAAAATCATATACCTCGGGCTTACTTAACCATACACCGTGACAACAACAAGTAAGTCTAGAAAGACAATGAACAATTAACCCCAAGTGTTTCATGGGGCATTTAGGCATTTAGTTTGTGGAGTTCGACCGGATTGCGCATGCTACGCTCGTTTCATATGGTTGAGTGTAGGGGTACCTCGCCACTCATCACCTTAGTTTTTTTTAATCACAAAGTGATTATAGCATACTATGCCTAGGGCTATGAGGTAACTACAGTCATCAAGCTATTCAAAAATAGGATGTTGGAAAATTTTCAAAAAATTTAAAGTAGGCATCCCTAGCCCCCATGACTAATAATCATAACTCCATAAGCACATAGGTTTTTAAATAATTCAAATGAAAGGTTCAATTTAGAATATGGCCAAGAAATATTAATGGATATGGAACTTGAAAAAATGGAAAAATGAATGAAAACATAAGAAGTAGTTCCAAAACCATGCAAAAATTTAGAGAAACTATCATTGATGTTCTAGAAGATGTAAATGTTAGTTCAAATACATGATCAACAAACGTTATGCAAGTGGGTCCTCCCCAAAGCAGGCTCTTGCCATAATTCCCTTACTTAACCACTTATGTAGATGTCCATGGACACCCAAGAAGTTTAAATGTAGACCATGCCTTTATTCCAAACAACATACAACTACCATGGTTAGGATGTTACACTATACTATACAAAATCAAAAGGCTTATAATCATATGTAGTAGTGAGGTGAATAATGAAATGAGAAGGGATTATAAATATTAGGATGCAAGGTACTTGACCATGTTCAGAACAGGTTCTTATGGCATGTGTGATTAAAATGATCAACATACCTATTTTTCCAAGTTCAAACCAAGCCCATACCATGAACAATGACCTTACATTGATCTGTTTCATGCTACCAACCATCATGAGTCCACAACCACCTTAAAGAACAATCATTACTCCAAAAAGAGAAGAAAAGAGAAGAAGGAAGGAAGGGCGTTAGTTAGCAAGATGCCTTCAGGCATGGGTAACATGCCTTTCTAGCCCCATAACTAGTGCTTATAGTCCATTATTATGTCTAAGGGATGTGCTTCAAATTTTAATTATTTTTTTATTTTTTTGAAAATGGAAACCACACCATGCAAAGACACATGCATTCATTTTTTCTAAGGAGTGTGCTTTAAATTTTCATCAAGTTTTTTCTTTTTTTGATGATAACCACATCATGCAAATACTTATTCAACTTCCTTTTATTGGTTGACATGAAAGAGGGATGATACATTTCAAGAGGAGTCATAAAGTACATAAAGGAAGTCAAGAAGAAAATGTAACAAGTCTCCTTGAGATCATACCCTTTGCCATTCCCACTTGGTCATTTCCTCTCTCTTTAGGGTACAATGATCATTGATTAATTTTTGTTTCATAAAATAAGAACCAAATTGTTTCCATGAGAAAGACCTTTTATTCATAGAACTAGAGCGATGGATGAGGTGGTCTCACTGCTTTACATAATTACTTACCTAATCATCTTGATAACATAGCACAAAAAACCCAACACATAGCATTAATTGCTGCATCATGTCTTGGCAATTTTATTAATAAAAACATAAAAATACATTTATAAAGAAAAAAGAAAATGACTCAAGAAAAGAGAAAAATATTAAGAAATGTATAACATATGAAGAATCAGAAAATTTTGGAAGAAATAGAAAAATAAAAAAAATTTGTAAAACAAAAAATAGGTGAATTGGTTTTATAAGATATATGCATCTAAGTCCTTTATTTGGTCCATTTTCTTAAGTCTAGAACTAATAAGCAGAACCATTATCTCCATGCATCTTTGAAATAATCTTAAAATCTCATTTTCAAGCCACTAGGTGTCTTCTAGTTTAGTGGCTAATACATAGACTATTCTTTGTTATGGGATGTATTAATATTTTGAATTTCTGATCCACAATTGCACCCTTTACTATTAGCAATGATGCATGGATTCTTTTGTCCTTCCATAGTGATAGGTTCATCATTTATGTCTTGTGTTGGAGTGGTGATGGTTGTTGGCTTTTGCGTAGGATCAAAGGATGTTAGTTGTGAAAAGGAAGGCATTTCACTAGATTGGCATTATGCTATATCAGATGATGTTGTGGGTCCATGCATGGTTTGCTTCAGCCTATGACCTTTCCTCCAAAAGGGACATTTCCTATGTTGTGGTTAAGGCCCATTGGTATCAGCATGTCTATGCACATTTGCAACACAAGTGACATTTGTTTGTTGATATTGTTCCTATGTTGCTAGTGGTGGCATGTGAGTATGAAAATATTGAGGATATGCCAAAGGATGAGAAATGTGAGGTGGTGACCTCATATAATATGTTGTAGGATGTTGATATTTGGGAGAGTGATAGTACTGATTTGAGGTAGAGAAAGAAAAAATAGTTAGAGAAATAGATTGTTGAACATAATATCCATATGGATTTGGTTGGTAGTAAGGGTAGGGATGGTTTGGTGGTGGCCTCCCCCAATACTATCGTTGTTGCCACTACGGGTGATGCTAATGTTGAGGCTAGTGATAAGTCCCCCCAGGATAGTACAGTTGGTTTTGGTGTTATCTAAAATTACTACCTGAAAGAGGAAATCCCTTGGGCATGTACTTCTGTAAAAACTTAAAATTTAATTCCGTTGACCAATACTCATGTAGATACAACAATATTAGGTAATGGACCCTTGGATGATCATATAGGCAAATATCACATCCACCATCCTCTTCGATGGTTGAGTCTATAGCCTCTTCTTCTACAGCCATTTCCCCTTCTTTCCAAAAAGTGTCCCTAGCTATTTCTTGGTTCTTTTTCCTCTTTTTTTTTGTGATCAATTGATTCATTTTGTGATACTCTCTACTCCATGATTTCTTTGTAAGTTTTACCTTTCTCATTCATTGATTCTGACATCTTATCCAACTTTTATTTAATCTTAATGATAGAATTTTATATTTCCAAGGTTCATTGTAAAATCACCTCATTGAGAGCTGCTTCCTTTTCCTTATCATAGATACGAATGCTTTTCTTTTACAAAGTTGGATCCTAGTTATTTTCCTCTACATTCTCTCATCTATATAGCTCTCCTTCTTCTTTCACCATATGCTTGATTAACTCTTTGATCTGATGGGTTTGTAGCTCATATAATTTACTTGGAGAATACATCCCATGGGTCTCCCTTGTTTAATTATGAAGCCCATCAATGATGTGAAAAATTTTCCTTTCCTCAAAGAAACCATGGCCTAGGCATCTATGTAGTAGTGAATAGTATTTTTTCAATGCCACTTCCAAGGATTCATGATTTTCTTGCTTCCACTCTTGGATTTCTTTTCATAAGTTGGACACTCTTGCATAGGTTTCATATTTTTTGTTGAATCATTATGAAGCACTGGTGACTGAAACTTGATTCCAATGATCTAAATGAACTTTCAACTTTGTCAATTAGTGTCCTAGGAAAGAGCTTAAGATTTTGCCACCTACTTTTAATGTTGTATAAGACACAAGCATCATGGAAGATCTGTAGATGATGTTGTGGATTAGATTCATAACCTCTCATGAACTTAGGGATATTGTTTATATCAAGCCTAGGTAACTGACTGTCCTTGTGAAGCATATGAGGTATCTTAACTACCTCCATGATCTCCATTAGGCTCTTAGTGGCCAACAAGGGTTCATCATCATTAGACATGCTATGATGGAAATTTTTATTTCCATTCATTTGATTATGATGATCTTGTCTATACTAGTTGTGATGTCTTCAATTTTTTCCTTGGGTCCAATTCCTATCTTCATATTGACCTTGTAGTGGAGCTCTATCTCTATACCTACGTTCATCTTCATTAGAACTAGAGGTTGAAGAGGAAGAGGAATATGAGAAACTAGGAGAATCACCATGGCTCCTATAGTTCTCCCTTTTGTCCTTTGATTTATCTTGTTTAGTTTTGGAGGGGTCCTAGGCCTTAATGCCCTCCTTGATCTAGGACATTCTTCACATCCTCTAGGATTATGTACCTTAGCTGAACATAGTCTTTGAGTGTAGTAAGTGTCTAAATAAGCATAGAAAATCCCACATGAGGTTGTTCACTCCAATTTTCTTCAATATATATCCTATCATTTCTCCTACAAGTGTTCTCATCATATGAAGCATTATTGGTCCTATGTGAAGAAGATATGGTTTTACCTGATAACATGTGTGACTTAAAATATTTATATTTTTTAAAACATAGATCATTAATACCTTTACAGCAATAGTCTATAATATAACTAATCTAGATAACTAGCACCATCCCTACCAATGGTACTAATGATGAGTGACAAGGTACCCTTATGCCCAACCATACGAATCACACATGTTCATGCATGATTTGGTTGAATTCCATGGATGGGACTAGTTGTAACATCTTGATCACTATGCCTTGAGATTATAGTTCGCTATCTTCCCACTTGGACTAGTGGTAGCTTTATCACATATGCTTTAGTCTAGAGTGAGGCATATGATTTTTACTATTTACTATTTTATTATTCTATGATTAATAATAGGTTGAAACTCAATTTATAATCAATTTAACTAATCTAATTGCTAATGAATAATCAACTATCCTAATATAGGTATCTAATACCACTTCCCATGCACATCCTGAACACATATAATGCTACTAGGTTACCAACCATTAAGTGTTGCTAGGATTACCAAGAGTCATATGCATGCTCGAAGTGATCATACTTATGTGCCTAATTAATTAACATGCATGAAAATGTAAATATTAACTAAGTACATGAAAAGTAAATTTCATGGAAAGATAAATCTAATCTAAGTCAAAGTGCTACAATGAAAAAGAATCAATCTTGATCTTATTGCCACTCATGCAATATGTCTAGGTACATTTCCACTCAAATAAGACTCCATACAACTGACTCAGATCCACTCTCTGGGCATTCATTGACTATTTTGTAAGATTAGAAAATGAAATTGCAAGCATTTAGCTACTCTATTGAAAAACCAATAAAAAACTAATGCAAAATTGTTACCCAAACCATGTGTCCAAGTGCTATATTTATTGGCCAATCCATAACCCCCGATGTTAGATATCTGACATCAAGGCTACCCAACATCAGAGTAGATGAAAAAATTCACTCCATCAACAAGAAACCTAAAAAACTTTCCTCAACTCATCTTGACACTCTATAGATGTTTTTGATGTGTTCTCATCTACTTCTTGTTTGTTTTCATCCTTTTCCATCATGTTCCAATTATTTCTAGAATTAGAATAGGTGTTTTTTTTAGAAGTTTTGCCATCTGTATGGGTCCTCTCTAACCTTAAGAAGACGTCTCTATGTCAATCTAGCTCTTAAGTAATATGTATACTATTTTTTAAAGATGTCTCTCTGAAAGCCTAAGAATATCTCCTATTTGGTAATATGTCTTGCTCAAGTCATCTCATTTGTAGTGGAAACATCTCATCTGAGATGTCTCATGTTCTTGAAAGACATCTTATTCTTAGTCAAGACTTCTGATCTAAGATGTTCAAATAACAAGGCATATACTCTAAACTTTAGATGTGTCCTATAATTCCTATGCTTCATCCAAGATATCTTCTAGTCCTCCAAGATGTTTCTCTAATATTCAAAACTTGAAAAACACACACATAAGAAAGAACGAGGAGATCATAAGAGATGTTCCTATAGTATCACTCCCACCCTTCAAAAAGTGAACTAATGTAAACAAGAAAGTAGGAGTATAAGTGATCTCCCATTCATGTGATTAGGTCTCATGGACTCATACAACATCACTAGTAGACTCATCCTTCCAATGAATCAAGTATTTATTCCTCTTAACTCTATGAGTGCTATAAGCTTCCTTTCACTTGAGTATAATAACCTTCCTTTCAATTGAAATGTTTGACTGATCAATAGCCCCTTTCAACTTATCAATGTGACACTATTTACTCTCCTCATCAACTGGTCCACAATAGTGAACAAGATCTAGAATAATAAAAACAAAATTCATACAAACATTGTTAGATAAATCAATATCAAAATCATTATCATTAATCTTAGCCTTGAGTTTGAAAGGCCCCATCTTCTTAGTTATAAATTTAGAGAAGTTACTATCTTTCTTCAACCTTCTTCTCAAGATTTAATTTTACTTATGCATGGCAATCCCTAATTTCTTACCTACAATCAATACTAAGTTAAGCTTCACCATCAAATTTCTTTACAATTTCCATCATTTGTGGACAAAATGCATAGTTCAACTCAAATGGGAATTTTCCAATAACAATATGAATAGAATTACTATACAAAAAGTTTAGCATGATAGAACATGTTTTCTCACCTATTTGACTATCAATCATACAAACATCTTAATATGTTTAGCAAGGATTTATTCACCATTGTCATTTGACCATCAAATTGTAAGTGAAATGCAATAAAAAAATTAACTTTATTTATAACATTTTCCAAAGGGACCTACAAAAGTAACCTATGAATTTGAAGTCCTTTTCACTAATAATATTCAAAGGAATACCATTCAACTTTACAACATGCTAGAAAAATAAATTTTTAAACATAAGAAGTGTCACTCACCTTTCTATATGAAATAAAATGTTCCATCTTAGAGGACCTATCCACAACAACAAAAATTACATCATTCTCACTCGGTATTTTGATTGCCATTCATAAAGTCCATTGACACACTTTCCCATGGATCTTTGAAACTTTTCAAAGGCATATAGTGCTCATTTACTTATTTCCCTCTTCTGAACTTTTGACATGTCAAATATTCCTTCACATATTTTGAAAATTCTATTGTGAAATAGGGTTAACAATAGTACCTATCCACAAGTTCTAACACTTTATTACTACCCATGTGACCTTCCATTTTACTAAAATTATTTTCAAACAA
>MNCI01020233.1:15416-39546 GCA_015680685.1 Gnetum montanum | reverse complement strand
GATGGGCCGTGGCGATAGTCATGTAGCAACTAAGAATGTCGATCGTTGGAAAACACCGAGGGATTGGTGGATGCAACAGTTTCAACCCCATATCTGCGGGAGCGCTATGATGGGTGTGAGCGGATAGGGATACCCTGAACGGTTTGGTTGATCAGACAGGAACTTAGTCAGTGTCTATATAGCTTTTTACAACATATAGTTTGAAAATAGGGACGAAATCGTGAAGTAATGCTTAAATGTAAATAAGGTGGAAAATAATGTAAAATTCAGTAATTAGTAAACAAAGTAAAATGAAATTTTAAGAAGGAAACAAAGTAAAATGTAGTTATAAAAATGCACTGCTCCAAGGCTACAAGTTTGCCCTGTCTAGATGGATACAGTCAGTTGCATAGTGTTGCGGAGTGTGTAGATCCTGAGAGTAACCAGGATGTGTAAAGAAAAGATAGTTGTGCACTTGGGCATGGACTTGGAAGCTAACAATGCAAAAGTTCTACCAAGGTGGTAGAAAGGGGATAGAACAAAATGCTAGCTTGTGTGGAAATGCTAACTATTTATAGCGTCAAATAGAAAGCTTACAATGATCAATGCTCGATGCTACAATTCTTATTTTTGAACATTAGAGGATGACCTCATGTGGAAGAGAGCCAAAAGTGCCAGAAGTTATAAGTTTCCCACCAAGCCAAATTGCAAAAAAAGAGTGCCTTTTCGATGTTTCTCATTGGAGTAATTATAGGACCAAGGGCACACGCAAGGGGAAGTTTAGACACCACGTGCCTCAGGCCCACATTGACATGCTTGTACTACACGTGCCAGTATGACCATTGGTCATGCATGACCATTGTGACTGTGAGTCTGCCATGCCGCAACTGTGAGCCTGCCACGCCGTAATTGCACTATCATCATCTGGAGACGTGTATCAATAGTTCAATTAGGTGAAGTGCATTGATGTTGCACAACCACCTACATGCTTTTGTATGCTTCATAGCATAGCATGTTTAGCGTAGCATAGCATGTTGTCCCATGTTTCGCTACATGTGTGCTGCATACTTGCTATGTTATGTAGCGTAGCGACTAGCCTTAGTCGCAAAAACTTTGCCAATCTACGCACTGCACTTCCTATGTTGCGAGACTTCAAAACTTGCTGATTCTACCCTTTAAGTTGCTTTTTGTCTCTTCCGCAGGATTGCTACGCCTCGCTGTGCCATGTTGCTCAGCATAGCGTAGCAGCAGACAGGGTCCGCCGCTTCCTAACAAAAAGGGACATTGCTGAAGGACTTGAAGTTGGACGATGGAACTGGATATATATCTTTTACCATGCTACACTATGCTATGTATCATAGCATAGCATGGCACTTCATTCTACAATCATTTTCTGAAGCTTGCTATGCTACATAGCGAGGCGTAGCAGACTTCATGACTTAGAAAACATGCTGAACTATTTCGTGGATCCTAAGCACTACTGCCAACTCCATGCATCATTTCTGAGTAGGCTATTGACTACTTAGGTGGAGAGGGAGAATGATCTATAGAGCCTGTTCATACCCAAAGTAGAAAATTTGTTGAACTGGTTGGCCTGAATTCATAGTGTTATCCTCCTGAAGAACTACCATAGCACTTTGCAAATTGCAAGACTTGGTGAAGTGATAATGACTTCAAATTTTTGGGGGGTTTCATTGGCCCCTCTTTGTCGATGTTTGGAGAATAGGCTCGATAGATGTTGACAAACAATACGAAACACTACAGAAGGAAAAATGCTGAGTTTGTCACTTGGTGACTGTCAAGACATCACTTGGATGCATTTGAGAGTTTTGCATTAGAGTGAAGAGGTGAAGTAGGGAGGAAGGATGCACAGGAGGTGGGCAAGGGTGAGGTTTAGCTGAATCCCTTCTCGGAGTGCTCATGAGGAAGTCATATGCATTTTCACCTTTGCTCCAGCTGACCTTCAACTCCCCGTATGATAGGTATCTTTTCCAAGATGAGTTGTGTTACATCCATGCAGGGTTTTGACCTACCTATAGATGTGTTCCATGTGGTTAGCTATGTTACGCACATCATGGAACTTGCACTAGTGTTTTCAAAGTGGCTAGCTACATTATGCATGTCATGGGAGTTTGCACTCTGGAGTAGTCAAGTTAGTTGAGGCACTCACTTCGCGATGTTGTAGAATTTTCTGCTATTGCAAGTCGTGCCCTTAGGGGTAAAGGCAAAGGTATTGCTTACTTTAGACATTGTTGAAGCCCTTTGGACACCTTTGCTACTATGTGGCATCCAAAGCAGGAAGGCCAACAATGGTCTTGGCAGCATCTGCGTGGAGGAGCTGGCGTAGAGGGTGCCTTTGTGAGTGCGAATGCACTGGAATCCCTACCATAGGCATGCATTCCCAGTTCATCTATGGGATCAACTACCACATAGCCAAACTTTGTTGGAAAGGTGTTGGAGGATAACAATATTGTGGCTGGCCCACAATACTTCCGAAACTCCAGTTGTAGGCACTGGCTGAGGAGCTACCGTTACAGCAAGAGGCCATGGCGATGGTAGGTCCATAGGGCTAGTGTGATGTCCTACGATATCTCTGAAGGGTTAGGATGATGCCAAGGGTGGCAGCATTGCATATGTTCTAGACCACATTCCCATTGTGTCGTGAACTGCATTCTAGAGTTATGACAACCCACTGGCACGTCAGCATTGTGCCCACTCGTTCGATGTGTATTTGATGCTGGTGCATGCTAGGGATGCGACGTGAACCTAGTTTAAGGTCTTGGTAGACCATGTGCTAGTTTAAGGTCCTAGCAGACCATTGTGCTGGTTTAGGATCCCAAAAGACCGTACATGCTAGTTTAACATCGTAGCAGACGCTGCTTGATGCCGTTGTCACTAGTTTAATGTCATAGCAGAAGATGCTCTATGCCGCTAGTTTAACATCATTTTGGATGCTGCTCAATGCCATTGCCAATACATCGTCGTAATGGAAAGTGCTTGATGTTGCGAGTTTAACGTCTTTGTGGACACTGCTTGGTGCCGCTGCCAGTTTATCATCATAGCAGATGGTGCTTGATGTCGCTAGTTTCATGTTGTTGTGGACGCTACTTGGTGCTATTGCTAGTTTATTATCATAGTAGATGGTGATGGCTACCATTGTGCTTTAGACATAGTATAGCTTGAGGTACGATTGATTCATCGGGTTGGAAAACTCGTTGACTTCCATGTCCGCCAGCTTAAAGGATCCATTCCTAAAGGCTTTAGTCACCACGTAAGGACCCTCCCAGATGGCTAACAATTTGCTCACATGCTCATAGATGGCCTTGAGGATGTGGTCTCCCTTCTGCACTAGCCATTGATGTGGGTCTGCATAGTGTTTTTGCTACTACTTGCTCTGGTAGTGCTTGATGCATATTAGCATTTGCGCGTGCTCCTCCTCTATTGAGTCAAGGTTGATGATCCATGACTCATTGTTCTATGTATCGCTCACGATGTCGGATAGGATCATTCGGAGTGATGGTACCTGAAAATTAAGAGACAACATAGCTTTAGATCCATAAACAAAGTTGTAAGGAGTCTTACTTGTTGCCATTTTTCATGTCGTTCGATAGGCCCCCACAGAACATAGAGGATTTGCTCGTGTGACCGCCTCTTGCTGTTGTTAAGCATCTGCTTCAGCAAGTTGATGATGGACTTATTTGTAGCCTCCACCTACCCATTTTCCTGTAGATAATAGGGGGAGGAGAATGATTTTTTAATGCCTAGATTGTTGCAGAAGGTTTGGCTTTCTGTACTACTAAACTGTGGCCCATTATCGGTCACAATAGTCATTGGAAGCCTGAATCTTGTTACGATGTTATCTAGGATGAAATGGCAGATTTGCTAAGATGTAGTCTTCCTCAGTGGAATAGCTTCCACCCACTTGCTAAAGTACTCAGTGGCAGTGATAATGAAACTATGCCCTGTGGAGGACTTAGGCGTGATAGGCCCTATGAGGTCTAGTCCCCATTGTTGGAAGGGCCATGTGATTTGCATTGGGTTCAGGTCCGTGGGTGATACGTGTATGATATTTGCATATCTTTGGCACATGTTGCATGTCTTGACTTTTAATAGGCAATCACACTCCATGTGTGGCTAGTAGTACCCTAGGTGTCTGATTTTTGTAGCCATAGCCCCGGAAGCTATGTGTCCACCGCACTGCCCCTCATTCACTTCATTAACTACCTTTTGCACCTTCTCCCCACCCACACATGTCAACAATATCTCATCGTAGGAATGTCAGCATAGGGCATTATTTCCCATGAGCACGTATTTCTAGGCATGCTTACGGATTGCATCTTTCTAGGTAGATGTCAATCCTCTTGGGGGTTCACCATGTTGTAGGTAAGTTTTAATGTTGGCATACCACTCTTCGGTATCCGTAGCACTGACAGAGGCCACGTGTTCCATATGAGTGATAAGCTTGGTGCATTCGATAATTGAAGTTGGTAGGTTTTCAAAGGAATGTAATGGAATGTTTAATGCAACGGTAGCTAGGGCATCTGCCATGGTGTTCTCGTTGCGTGGCACGTGTTGCACATCTATGGTTGCAAATTTCCCAAGCAAGGTTTTTGCCACATTGCAGTAGGGTTGTAGGTTTGTAGCCTTGTAGGTGTATACCTCAATGATTTGATTCACGAGTAGTTGTGAATCTCTCCGAATTGTAGGTGTTGTATGTGCAATGCTTGGGTAGTTAAGAGGCCTCTAAGTAACCCCTCATACTCTGTCACATTGTTGGTGCAAGGTAATGTAAAATGATAAGCAAATGGATGGATTTCCCCAGAGGAAAATGTAATGATGGTAGCAGCACTACCTGCTTGTGTAGTTGATGCACCGTCGAAGTGCAAAGTGGCTTCAAAATGCAATGGGACGATGTCGATATTGCTAACGTGCTCGTCCAGGAATTTGGGGTCTATATTTGCCTAGTCATTAACTGGTGAGGCCATGAGTTGGATTACTATGGCTTGACCCTTCGTCAACAATTGACATACATAGTGTAAATCGAACTCTGTGGTTATTGCCTTCCAATGGGCTATTCTACTACTTTCGTATAGGTTTTTGTGATAGCTTGGAGTATATTGCTTTTGCAAATGATGTTAGTTGTATTGCAAAATAGGTAATGCCTCTACTTTTTTAGTGCAAACACTAAGGCAAGGAAATTCCTTCACACTTCGTTGTATTTCACCTCATGCACTATTAGTGCATGGCTTAGATAATACACTCGTATGTTAGAACCATCGTCTCGCTTCTAACATAGTAGTGCTACGACAGATATGTTGGAGATGACAAGGTAAATGAAGAAGGGTTTGTCCCTTTGTGACAGATGCACTGTTGGGAGGTGTGAAAGTTCTTTCTTCAAGTCATTGAAGGCCTATTGACACTAGGTTATCGACTCAAAGTTAACCCCCTTCTTTAGAAGATGTTGCATGGGGTGTAACTTTTCGGTCAACCTTTCTATGAACCTTCGAATGAACTATATCCTACCTTGCAAACCACGTATCTCCTTAAGATTTGTGGGAGGCACCAGGTTGACAATGGACTTAAATTTATTGGGATCCACCCGTATTCTAGCCTTCGATACTACAAACCCTAACATGTGTCCAGTTTTCACCCCGAAGATGCACTTCTTAGGATTGAGGTGCAAGTCATGCATTTAACAATACTTGAGGACTACTCCTAGATCGCGTCGGTGATCAGATGCCTCCTTGGACTTGACCACTATATCATCCATGTAGTCATTGAAGATGTAGTTCATGGCTCACTGGTAGGTTGTTCCAACATTTTTGAGCCCGAAGGGCATCATGGTGTAGTAGAAGGTACCCTATGGGGTCATGAAGGTTATTGATAGCTGGTGCTCTAGGTTAATGTAGATTTGGTTATATCTGAAGAAATAATCCATGAAGGATAGTAGAGAATGACCATTTGTGATGTCAATGAGCTAATTGATGTTTAGAAGTGGGAAGTTGTCCTTGATCATTGCCTTATTCAAGTCCCGGAAGTCTATAAAGATCTGTATTCCTTCCATTTTCTTCGAAATCACAATGATGTTGGATACCCACTCTGACTAGTCAATCATGTNACAGATCTGTATTCCTCCCATTTTCTTCGAAATCACAATGATGTTGGATACCCACTCTAACTAGTCAATCATGTGGATGAAACTAGCTTGGTATACCTTGGTGATTTCATCCCTCGCAGCTAGTGCAATTTCTAGCTTAACTTTGCGAGCCTTCTACTTGACTGCCTTCATTCATAGGTGTAGGACGATGTTGTGGTACGACCATGAGAAGGCATTGATGTTGTCTTGCAGAATCTTGGCTACATTGTTATGCGTTCGTGAATCTAGGAGGGAGCTAATTTTTAATGTTTATATCGCCCCCTTAGATGTGGTTATAGGCATCTCGACCAGAGAGTCCTCAGTTACATCCCCAGCATCTAAGTCTAGGGCTTGGACCATATGCTCAGGATAGTCTAGGGATGCCTCTAAGGTTGCTATAGTGCTAGCTGTGGTCAACCCCCATTCGATCATGTTGGGATTCAACTGTCTCACGAGCTTGCCCTGTGGACCTACTAATGTTAAGGGAGTGGAGAGGTCACGATGGATTTCCATCTCTTGCTCAACCTACCAACATGAGATAAAAGCCTACTTAAGAGGCATCTATTGGCAGAGATTGTGTATAATGAAAATTTGCAAAGTAGCAATGAGATGCAACTCGCAAAGTGTGATGATGTAAATATTAAAAGTTTTCCAGTTTAAGGTCGTGGCGGATTGCCAAGGCATGAGAGTGCAAAACCATTAAAAATGTAAAGCTGCTGATGCGAAGTGTGAAGCTGTGAAAGTGTTGATATGTAAATGCCAAATTGCTAGTTTAGTGTCATTTTGAACTACCAAATTGTAACATGCAAAATCTTAACATGGAGAATGATGGTACATGAAACAGAAAGTTTTGGTATGAGAAATGCGAAACTGTTAAGACAAAAATGTGAACTACTGATACGAAACTACTAGAAATTGTGGCACTGCCAATTTGGAAGTCCGAAATTATGAGAAGACATGAAATCACCCATGTAAGAGTGTGGAATTACGGACTATGAACGTAACAGGTCGAAACTGCTAGTTTAGGGTCTTTTCAAACCGTTAGAGGTGCAACTATGCTAGGATTGCTAGTTTAAGGTCTTTTCAGACTGGTCACGCTGTGATTTCTAGGATTGCTAGTTTAAGGCATTTTTGGACCCGTAACAAAAATAAATATATTTTTTCTATTTTTGGAAAAGCAAGTAGTTGGCTTGAAGCATGTCAAGGCTTTAATGCTAGCACTGTTACAATGTCGTGGTGAGCATGCTATGCTATATGGAATGCTTCGCATTAATTGGAGAGAGAGGACAACAAGTTTTCCTATCTTATCATTATGATCATAAATAGGGATTAAACCCTGGAAATTTTTCCATTTCTACCATAAGAGCACAGAGCATGCACTAGAGCACAAGGCAATTTTGGAGCATAAAGCAATTGTGCTAATGACTAACAAGGCAAGTTTTTTACAATGAAGAGGGTTAATCTGTGAGTAGGACAATGGCTCCTAAGAGGGAACGCACTCATCTAGCACTTGCAAAGGTTGAGGAGGAAAAGAAGACCCTAGGGCACATGACACAAGCAGACGTCACAGCGCGGAAGAGCGCACTGTTGACCCAGTAGGTTATTACGGTTCCTCTGTTTTTTTGTTTTGTGTTTTCTGTTGCTCTCTGCTTTTATTTTACATCCTATTCATTTTGCATCCATTCTTGGCTACCTATGTTTTCTGTTGTCACATCATTTTGGCCTTTGCATCACTGCTGTTTTTGTTTTGATCATGGAAGATGCATGAACATTATGTCATAGTTGCACACAAGGTCGCTTAAACCGCCACCGCCACAGTTGTCATAACCGTGGGGGCTCGGGTAGTTTAAGTTAATTGACCTTCAAATGTTGTAATGTAGAACCCTTAGGAGGGCTAGGCCATGTGTGATGCGATAGTGTAACACATGTTTTGCTAGGGCATGTTGTTAATTGTTCTATTTTTATGCTAGGCTCTTTGCATGTTCTTACTATGCTAGGCTTCCATGCCCTTGCTACATTATGTGTAGGAAGAGGGTTATGCTATGGTATATGCATGAACTACTAGGCGTTGCTACGTTACACATGTATTGCACTTAGGCATGATGATAACACTTGCTAATTGGGTTGCACAGGGTGGGGTTGAGGCCCAAGCTAATTGTTTTTGAAGTTAGATGGGTCCTATGTCATGTGAGTAGACCTATGGCTAATGCTCCTCCTCCCTAGATACGTATGGGGGAGTGAGGGGTCTGGTTTAGGAAAGGGGCATAGGACTTCCTACAATTCCTCCTTGACCACTTTAGTGTGATCGTTTGGTCATCCCTAGAGGAGGAGGCGGCCAGCATAATGAAAGCCATTTTGCCTGGGGTAAGCTGAGGCATTTTGAGGTTTTTGACTGATGGGGAAATCAAGGGGAAGGATCCAGTCAGTGCCAAACAAGGTTAAGGCACTTGGCCTAGATCTGGGAGATGATTGAGTATAGCTTCTATGACCATTTCAACACATTTTTCCTTGCATGTTTTATGATGACATGCTTCCAGAATCCTCAGGGAAGTGTCTACTTTGTCGACGGGTATTCTTTGTAGCCTTGTTCTACTACGTTTGTGTGACATTGGCCGTAGTGGCCTAACACTAACAGTATGTGTTTGCTACCAAGTTCTTCATCAATGATGATGGGGTTCATGACCTACTAGGTCTACTGGCCACAACACAACTAGCCCTACAAGAATTCTCTTCTGCTAAGAACTTGCAAGTAGGTGTGATCGGTCAAGGTGGGGGTGAATACCACACCTACCAAGACGTATATTCCACCCTCTACAATTAGTGCAAGGGGTAGGGCAAGTTGGATGGGGAGTGGGCAGAACCCTTCAAACCAGTCACGATTGAACAAGTTCTGATTGAACTCCCATAGTTCCCACTACCATATCCACTTGATAGGTTGAGCGGTAAGTGGCACATGTTTAACTATATTTGTAATTATTGAATTTCCTACATTTTTGTGCTAAACATTTTGTGAACCTATTATAAGGGCGAGAAAGCCTCAGGAGGTCATGGTGGTAACCATTGAGGCATAGGCAGTGAATGTCTACTTCAAGTATGGGGAAGTAGAGCCAAGCCAACATTGGTTGAACGGAAAGGCCTCAGACTCCCTAGTCTAGAACATAAAAAATGTGGGGCTTATGGATCTATTCCTGGCCTCAAATTTGAATGTTCCCATAGCTAAGATGCTCATCATGGTCGAATATTTTTTTGACAAGGTGAGCCACTTTCTCCTACGTATGCATGGCGTGCAAGTGGTCATTGACATCAATGACCAGTTATTCATGGATCTGTTCAGTGTCCCTACCAAAGGCATTCAAATAGGGTCAAAATCCAAGACAAAGTTGACCCTTTAGAAGAAGGACCTTTAGGAGTGGCTAGGGCTGATCAAAGAGCATAAGGGGATCCATATGAAAAAATTCAAGGAATGACCTACCAAAGAGTTTTACCCTTTTTTATGTGCTCACACATTCCCCCAGTTTCTTACCTAGGGGAAGGTCCCAGGGCTTGAGCAGGCCTGGATAATGTATGAGATTATGAAGAAGAGGACCCGTTACAACTTGGCCAGGTCTATGTGTAAAGGCTTGAGAATTGAGAACTTGGGACACTATACGAAAATGGAGTTCCATTCCAACATCCATTACGCCTTTTATATAGGTTGCCTTAAGTGCTTCATGGAGTTCTTAGTTGTTTAGGAGAAAGGAGTATGGGTCATGCAAAATCGTAATCAAATTTCCAGACCATGGATCTACTAGGTCTTCCAGAACACCCATGCCCAAGATCCCCTAGAAATAATTAGGGAGTCACTTTCTATAATGAGTAAGGATCAAGTGGCCTGCAATGTTCGCAACTAGGATAGCATAGGAGAGACGCCCCCCACCATGGACGGCAGCATGTCATGAGGTGAACATTTCATAGCTAAAATGATAGCCAGAAAGTTGTAGCAGAAGAGGCCATCCCCAACTAAGAAAACCCTTCGTGTGAAGGAGGAGGGGGGTGAAGACTGTGGCTTAAACTGTAGAGGATGTGACCTTCTATTGGTGAGTGCTTTTTTCAATGCTTACTTTGCTCTTTTCTGCTATGCTATGCTATGCTAGATGGCGTAGCATAGCATAACATCTATCCTATGCTAACTTGCTTTGAGCTAATGCAAATGGGTTTTCTAATTACCAAAAGAAAAAGAAGAAGATGACGAAGCAGTTTCAACCCCTAAGGCGGGGACGACAAATAAAGATGCAAAGGCCCTAGTTTCGAAGAGAGGGGTTCTAACCAAGAAGAAGGAGGCTCCTATGGCTAAGGTAGGGGCTCTCGTTATCAGGGAGAATCCTCCTATTGAGGAGCCTCCCTTGAATAAAAAAGACACTAGTCTCTTCAAAGGAAAAGCACCAGCACATGAAGAGGAGGTTCGTAGCGACCTAGTGGGAACCTCTGGTCAAGCCACTGCTATCATCTTGCATCAACAAGAAGAGAGAGAACAATCAGACATTGGTGAGTTGAGCAATATGTCTGTCTTATCATAGTCCATTTTGATCATTTCTAATGTGTTGTGGTTATGCGACAGGTGCTACCACTAATGCCATAAGACCCCTATGGTTCACATGAAATCATGGGTTGAAACCCCTGACAAGTTCACATTTATGCAAGGTATTGTTGACGACATGATTCAATGTCTTCAGCAAGTGGACCTAGAAGCAAGTAAGTAGTAGTATTGTTTGCCCTCTCATTATCATGCTAAACTTTATCACGTTTGCTACTTATGCTATGCTAATGAAATTGATATGCTCTTTGTGTCATGGTAGCCTCTCAACTCAAGTGGGACCCAACATGACCTTTGAAAGTCTGTGTTGTGTCGACATTCCCATCGAAAGTAACCGAGGTATCTCATCGTGCATACAATGAGGTTTGCAAATGCATTTTGCACTTGGCATGCTCCCTATGGGAGTACAAACGTACCAATGAGGACTTGTGGAAATGGGTCCAAAAGGCTAAGCAAAGGCCGGTTGACCTAAGGGCCAAGGTGGAGGACCTCAAGTCAGGGAATGAGTTCCTCATGGCTTGAGCTACTAACAATGAGGACTCGTGCATAGCTGTGGTGGATCATGCTAGGTTTTGGATAGTTGCACATTAGAATGTCGAGACTACCCATGAATTGATAGAGTAGCGTATATAGATGAACCTACTAGACCAAAAGTGTTAGGACCTAAAATACTTCAGTGCCAAGGTTTTTAAATGGGGACATACCCAGAGAAACCATAAACATATGTATAAGTGGAAAAATGTCGCCCATTGTAAGTTGTACAAAGATGCTGCTGTGGAGGCATTTACGTATGAAGCTTTTATAAATGCCATCGACACTTCTAAGGCTTACGCTAGGTTCAAAGAGTAGGTCAAGGTTACAAAATCTCCTAATTGGAAGGTGGCCCTTCCCATAGAAGAGACCATGATCATCTCCTTTTCTCTAGGGCCGCTGAGGTGGACACCTACCGAGAAGGAGAGAGCTACTACCATAGATGCTCCACCAGGCAAAAGGCATTAGGTAGATATCATGGTAGAGGAGGTCTAGCATCTCCTTGGGCTTAGTTTAGGCTAGATATCCTTTGAGATGGATGTGGGCCCTTCTTAGGTTAGTCACTTTGTACCGTGTTAATGTTTATGCTTTGTTGTAGTTTGCATTTTTTGCCCTAACTGACCACTTCACCCTTACGATGCAGGCCCCAAGTGATGGCGCAACACATTTAGAGGGAGGGAATGAAGAGCCGGTGAGGGACAAAGCAAGGGAAGGTGATGATGTAGGAATGAAAGGTGAAAACGATGTGAATAGAGATAACCCATGACTACATGAGATGTTTTTTGAAAATTTGAAATTTTAATTTTTTGAAATTTTTGTGTAATGAATTTTGAAAACATTGTTTTACAGAAAACAGTTTTGAATAAAGCAAGAGGATTTTGTGCTAACTTGTGTATTGCATACATGCATTTTGTATACAATGTTCATGCTTTCATGTGCTAGTTTTAGGCCATTTTGGGCAAATGCATAACATGCCAAAGAGATGATGCATCAACATCATGAACAACGGCTAACTCGTAACTTATGCTAGTTTTAGGCTATTTTGGGCCATAACGTAGCATGGTTTCAGGTCATTTTAGGCCATAGCATAGTTTTAGGCCATTTTGGATCGTTGCATGAATGCACATTGCTAGTTTTAGGCCATTTCGAGCCATTGCACATCACTATTTTTAGGCCATTTTAGGCCATTTCATGAATGCACATTGCTACTTTTAAGCAATTTTAGGTCATTGCACATTGCTAGTTTTAAGCCATTTTGGGCCATTGCATAGAAGGATATGAGCAGTGCGTGGGAAGGAAGTAGTGGGGTTTCTACGCTAGGCAAAGCCGCTTCCTAACCCTTCATGAGTTGAGTGAGACGTAAGTCCGAGGTGTTCTACCAAGGCCTTTGTCTTCATCATCGCCTCCCACTTGGAAGGGTAACTCAGTCCATGCATTTTCATTTAGGGAATCAACTTGCTGAGCTAACCCCTCTACCGGGTAGTCAGTGTAAGTTGCAATAGGTGCTTTGTTCTCATAAGTTATGACCTCTGAGCCTTCTTCCACATCTACATTGTGGATCGCTTACATTGCTACTTCATCATCATGAATCACCACTTCTTTTCCTACATAAGGCAGGTGGATTTCCTGGTGTATGGATGAGGAGACAGCCCTAAGTTCTGCTAACCATGATCTCCCCAAGATTAGGTTAGACCATAGCATTTCCTAGACCATGATGAATGTTACGCTTGTGGAGAGGTGGTCCCCTACTATGAAGTTTATGTGAATTGTGCCCTTCATCACGATCCGCACCCCATTGAACAACCTCAGGCATGATGTCGTTGTGGGCTTGATCTAGTCGACCAAGCCCAGCTTGTCTACAATGGGGAAGGGAATAACATTTGTGGCAGCCCCATCATCAACATGTACCCTTTAGATCTAGTGTTGGCCGACCCAAATTGTGATGAAAAGGGGAGCCATAGTCACTTGACCCCTCTCGAGGTCTTCCCTAACGGCGTCGTTATGGAAGGTTAGTTGAGGCTAATTTGACCCTGCAAGCACGGAGGGAAGCATGATCGACTAGATCGCTTCTTCCTTCACTAGCATGTCCTCATTGACCAGATTCACTGTCAACATTCAGATCATAGCCTCATGATGTGGAGTAGATGTCATGATCAGGTCATACAAGCTTAATGTAGTATTTTTTTTGTTTTAGAGCTTGCTTAAACTAAGTGAGGGCATTCAAGAGGTATTAGCTGCCCCCCCCCTTTTTAATGCTCTTGTCCTCTTCTACTCGTCCCAAAAGATAAATTTCTTGAGGAGGGACCACTTTGGATCTGGGTTCATACCCTTGTTGGCAGAGTAGTACGAACTCTGTGGTCATGTTGATCCTCATCTTTGGTGGTGAAGGCATGGATGTGGGGGGTGAAGACATAGGCTTGGGTGCACCTTGGGAAGTACTTCCCTTCGATGTCTCGTCCCCGAAGTGGACTTCTCGCCTTGCATGGTGAGAAGGTTGTTCAGCTATTTTTCTTGAGATAGGAGTTGTTAAGGGTGTCAGCCCCCTGATGATGAATGGAGCTAGAGGTATTAATGGGGGGGGCACTAATAGGTGGCGCAAAGGTGGATGCCCATGGAGGTACTTTTAGGATGAATGGATACTGTGATATTCGAGTAGCTGCAGGTGGTGGTGGTGCACTATGCTAAGGCACACAAACCACAAATGGTTGCTGGGGTGGCCTAGGATCACTATCAATGTCGATTGCATTGATTATATAACTGACATTGTTGGCATTGAGAAGATCTGTGTAGACATACACGGATTGGTTTTTGGGGCGTTGGGGTTACTTTTTTCTGGCACCAATTTCCCCTAGTTGATTAACCTCTAGATGTCATCCTAAAATGCTAGACAGTAATCCGAGTTGTGACCACATTGTTGGTGGTAGTCACAGAACCTATCCAGCCTGAAATCCCTAAGAACTGGAGGCTCATTTGGCAGGGCCAAAGAGGGGTTCCTAAGGAGCTCACAGTAGCGTTGATGTCTCACGATTACTTCTTCTGACATCTACTTATGTTGGATGTATCTTGCTGATAGCAGTTGCTTCAGAAGCTCTAAAGGCTTGAGAGGTAGTGGGGTGTACTTTGAGTAATCTTTCTGCTCAAAGTTGGGTTTGGGTTGTGTAGATGTCTTAGGAATAGGTATCGCAGGTTGTGACTTGTTGCCTTGTTTGGGCATAAGGTTAGTTGCAGGTATGATCGGTTTCTTGCTATTCTTGCTACTATTGTTGCTAGGTTTGGGCTTGGCCTCGGTTGCCACAGTGGCCATTGTGGTTGTTGGGACCTTACCCTTGTCCTTCTTTATGAAGGTTATTTTGTAAGCGATGTAAGCTAGGTCTTTGCTTACCTTGGCCACGTCTTGTATGCTCTTAGTCTGAGTGAAGGCCTGACTAAGAGAGCGAGGAGCGAGGTAGTACAGTTTGAACTTGATGAAGTCATTCACTACACCCTTAAAGATGGCCAGCAAGTGGGCCTCTGCGATGGGCTCGTAGTTCTCATTAAGGGTTGCGCTCCAATGCTAGATGAACTTCTAGACTGGTTCTAAGGGGTCTTTCTTCATGCTCATTAACTGATCCAGCATGCTTTCTGGCTTCAAGTTGTACTTGAATCACATCACGAACTAGGTCAACAGGTCTTCCAAAGTTGAAATGGATGACCATGGCAATGCACGGTACCAATCCAAAGCTTTCCCAGCTAAGGACATGGTGAAGACACAAATAATCATGTGCGGCCATTGTTGTAATAGCAAAGATTCAGAATTGAAGGTGACAAGATGTGCATTGGGATCTCCCTCCCCATCGTACTTCGTGACATGTGGGAGTGACATCCCTAGGGGTAATGTGAAGGTAGGAATTATAGGGCTGATAGGGTCATCTTGGTAAAAGTTCATGACTTGTACCATGTCATACTTAGTAGCTTTTAGGTGTTTTATTTCCTTAGTGAGGGTGTAGATAAGCTGAAATGCTTGGTCCAAACCTAGCATATGGTATGGCGAGGGTGGTGGAGTGACTCATCAACGGTACCATTGGGATGACCCCCACGAGCAGTGTTGCTTATGTTGTCCACCACCTAGCAGGTGGTGTTGTTAGGGTAGTGACTGTAGGTTGTGCTACTAGATAGACCGCTTGTGTCACTGGCAGCGTAGACAATAGCCCCATGTTAGGTTGTACTCACTGCAAGGCTTGGTGGATTTAAGAGTGAACGTAGTGAGACACGATGGTTGCAGGGTAGGCAAAGAAGCAAATGGGGCCTACCATGTGGATGGGCCAGGGCCCACCACAGTGGATGACATAGACATGAATGTAGGAATAGAAACAAAAGTTGTGTATGATTGTGAAGTAGGCATGGTATGAACATGTGGTAGGGTAGCCACGACTGATGTATGATGTGCTATAGGAATGGGTTACTGACCAGTTTGCAAAGGAATAGTAGCTGCCAATGAGATAGGTGAAATAGGCGAGAGTGGGCATTGAAACATCGTGGGATTGGCATGGCTACCCATAGCAGTTGTAATCACGGGTTGTGGAAGTGTAGGCATGATCAAAAAGGAAGTGGTAATAGACAATGGCTTGTCCTAGAAGGATTGGATAGGAGGAACATGAGCGGGGTTGGTTGGACCTCCCTCATCTGATTGGGAATCGAGTTCCTCCTATCCATCTTGGAAAGCATCATCTTGGTTGTATGCTATGTCTTGTTATTCCCTAAGCTAAGCCATTTGGATTAGCTAGTCTAGTAGCTATTAATACACTTGTGTTAAAGATAAAGAAATGTTGGGAGTAGGAATGAATTCCATTCCGTTGCAGTAAGCGAACTCAAAGCTACATTTGTCCTCAAGTTCATGTACGTCCAAGGGTAGATTGGCTTGCACCTTTGCACAGAGGAAACTGTAATGCTCATTTTTTTTGACTAATCCCTTAGGTCCCTAATTTTGGATTCTGAGGGATCGACATATTTCCAGCATCGTGTTTAGCAGTTGTTCGGCACCAGTAGTTCCTTGAACCATGATGGGAACTTCAACGTTGAAGGCATTAGCAGCAGTAGTTGAAAAAGCCATTATAAGCTAAGTAGTTTTGCAAAAGAGTGCAAAAAGAATGAAGAGGCTGAAAAGGAACAAAAATAAGGCTTTATGTCTTGCCAGATTCCTGAGGAATTGTTGAGGTGACTGATCTACACCACACAAAGTGTAAACAACCACAAAAGGGTGTCACATTTACGCCAGTGCCTGATAGGGTATAGAGCATGTGCAAGACTACCATAAGATAGGCAAATCAACTGGTGATCAAGGCTTTATTTCTCATAGGGCTCTGAAGGAACTATCCAAGTGACCGATCTATACCACATGATAAGCTAATGCGCGATGAGGTACAGAGCACACGCAAGACTACCTTAGGATGGGCAAGTTAACTAGTGAGAAAAAAGGCTTTATGTCTTCCAGGGCTTTGGAGGAACTATCAAAGCGATCGATCTATACCACATGATATGCTAATGCATGATGAGGTACAGAGCGCATGCAAGACTACCATAAGATAGGGTAGTTAATTAGCAATTGCAGGCCTTGTGTTCTGTAGGGCTCTTGAGGAACTATTGAGGCGACCAGTCTACACCACACAAAGCGTAAACAACCACAAGAGAGTGTTGCATTTATGTTAATGCATGTTAGGATGTAGAACGGTTACAGAACTACCGTGACATGCGAAAAAGGTACCAAAAGGCCCTCCTTCTAGTGCAAGAAAACTGTAGCGACCGAAAACGTTGGTAGCTAGAAAACATCGAGTGGTCAGCAGGCGCAATAGTTTCGACTCCATATCTGTTGGAGGGCTATGCTAGTTTTGAGTAGATACGAGGCACCCTGAATAGTTTTCTCGATCAGTAAGGGACTTAGTCAATGTCTATATAGCCTTTTGCAACATATAGTTTAAAAACAGGGACAAAAGCGTGAAGTAATGCTGAAATGTAAATAAGGCAGAAAATAATGTAAAATGTAGTAATAAGCAATAAAAAAAGTAAAATGCAATTGTAAGAAGGAAACAAAGTAAGCAGGAAACAAAGTAAAATGTAGTTAGAAAAATGCATTGCTCCAAGGCTACAAGTTTGTCCTATCTGGATGGATACGGTCGACTACACAATGTTGCGGAGTGCAGAGATCCCGAGAGTAAGTAGGACATGTAGAGAAAAAATGGTTGTGCACTTGGGCATGGACTTGGGAGGTGACAATGCAAAAGTTCTACCAAGGTGGTAGAAAGGGGATAGAACAAAATGCTAGCTTGTGTGAAAATGCTAACTTTTTCTAGTGTCAAACAAAAAGTTTACAATACTTAATGCTCGATGCTACAATACTTATTTTTGAACATCAAAGGCTGACCTCATGTGGAAGAGAGCCATAAGTGCCAGAAGTTAGAAGGTTCCCACTAGGCCAAAGTGTGAAAAAAGAGAGCCTTTTGGATGTTTCTCATTAGATTATTTATAGGACGAAGGGCATGTGAAAGGGACAGTTTGGATGCCACGTGCCTTGGGCCCACATTGACTTGCTTGTTCTACACATGCTAGTATGACCATTGGTCATGCGTGACCATTATGACTGTGAGTCTACCATGCCGCAACCATAAGCCTACCATGCTATAATTATGCCATCAGCATCAAGATACGTGTGCCAATGGTTCAATTAGGTGAAGTGCATTGATGTCACACAACCACTTTCATTCTTTCTTGTGCTTCGTAGCATAGCATGTTTGGCATAGCGTAGCATGTTATCCCATGTTTCGCTACATGTGTGCTGCATACTTGCTATGCTATGTAGTGTAGCATAGCGTAGTGACTAGCCTTAGTCGCAAAAACTTTGCCAATTTGCACACTCTACTTCCTACGTTGTGAGACTTGCAAACTTGTTGATTCTACCCTTTGAGTTGCCTTCTTTCTCTTCTCTAGGATTGCTACACCTCGCTATGCCATGTAGCTCAGCATAGCGTAGCAGTAGACATGGTCCGTTGCTTCCTAATAGAAAGGGACATTGCCGAAGAACTTGAAGTTGGGCGATGGAACTAGTTGTATATCTTTTACCATGCTATGCTATGCTACGTAGCGTAGGGTAGCGTGGCACTTTGTTCTGCAATCATTTTCAAAAGCTTGCTATGCTACATAGCGGGGCATAGCATAGCGTAGCAGACTTCGTCACTTAGAAAACTTGCTGAACTATTTTGTGCATCCTAAATGCTACTGCCAACTCCGTGTATCATTTCTAAGTAGGATGTTAGCTAGGTAGACTACTTAGGTGGATAGGCAGGATGATCCATAGAGCCTGTTCATATCCAAAGTAGAAAATTTTCTGAACTAGCTGGCCCGAATTTAGAACATTCTCCTCCCGAAGAACTGTCATAGTGCTGTGTGAATTGCAAGGACTGGGGAAGCAAGAATAACTTTGAATTTTTGAGATGTTTCAAGTAGGTCTGAGGGGTTAGTGAGATGTCATACAACACCTCTAGGGGATCAACAAGGTGCCATGAGCAACGGATTTGCATATGTTTCAGATCATGTTCTCATTGTGTCATGAACTACATTCTGGAATTGCAACGTCCCACCACACGTCGACACTGTTCAGGCTCGCTTGATGTGAACTTGTTGTAGATGCATATTGGGGACATGCCACGAATCCAGTTTAAGGTCTTGGTAAACCATGTGCTGGTTTAAGGTCTCAGCAGGCTGTTGTGCTGGTTTAAGGTCCCAGCAGACCCTGTGTGCCAATTTAACATCATAGCAGATATGTTGTGCCAATTTATAGTCATAGTGGACTATTTGTGCCAATTTTACATCATAGCAGATGTTTGTTGCTAGTTTTATGTCGTAGCAGATGATCTGTGCCATTTTTACTTCATAGTGGATGTTTGTTGCCAGTTTTACATCATAGCAGACAATCTGTGCTAGTTTTACATCATAGTGGACGTTGGTGAAGCTGTGCTTGTTTAACGTTGTAGCGGACGTTTGCTCATCTTTGCTAGTTTTACGTCATCGTGGATGTTTGTCCTTTTACTCCATATGTTCAGATGTAGTATAGCTTGAGGTATGAGTGATTCACTGGGTTGGCGAACTCATTGCCATCCATGTTCGCCAGCTTGAAGGCTCCATTCCCAAAGGATTTAGTGACCATGTATGGGCCTTCCCAGTTGGCTGAGAATTTTCTCACATGCTCATGGATAGCCTTGAGGATGAGATCTCCCTTCTCTACTCACCATTAATGCGGGTTTGTATGAAATTTTTTCTATTTCTTGCTCTAGCAGCACTCTATGCAACTCAACATTTATGCACGGTCCTTCTCTATTGAGTCAAGGTCGATCATCCTCGACTCGTTGTTCTAGGCTTTGCTCACAATATCAGATAGGATCATTTGTAGTGATGATACCTGCAACTCAAGAGGCAACACAGCTTCAGATCCATAAACAAGACTATGAGGAGTCTTACTCGTCGCGGTCCTACATATTGTCCTGTAGGCCCATAGAACATAGAGGATTTGCTCATGCCACTACCTCTTGCTATTTCTAAGCATTCTCTTCAGCAAGTTGATGATGGTATTATTTGTAACCTTCGCTTGCCCATTCACCTGTGGTTAATATAGGGAGGAGAATGATTTTCTGATGCCCAAATTGCTACAAAAGGTTCGAGTTTTCATACTACTGAATAGTCATCAAAAGCCAAAACCTTCTCACGATGTTATCTAAGATGAAGTGGAAAACCTGCTAAGATGTCATCTTTCGTAGGGGAATAGCTTCCACCCACTTAGTAAAATACTCAATGGTGGTGATGATGAAGTTATGCCCTGTGGAGGACTTGTGCATGATAGGTCCTATGAGGTCTAGTCCCTATCACTGGAAAGGCCACATGATCTGCATTGGGTGCAAGTCTGTAGGTGAAACGCGTATGAGATTTGCGTATCTCTAGCACGTGTCACATGTCTTGACCTTTGACAGGAAATCACGCTCCATATGGGGCCAGTAGTACCCTATGCATCTGATTTTTATAGCCATAGCCCTAGGTGCTATGTGTCCACCACATAGTCCCTCATGTACCTCATTAATCACCTTCCATGCCTACTCCTCACCCATGCATGCCAGAAATATCCCATCATAGGAATGCTTGCACAAGGTGTCATTTCCCACGAGTGTATATTGCTGGGCACACTTGCGAATTGCATATCTCTAGGTAGATGTTAGTCCACTTAGGGGTTCACCATGTTGCAGGTAGGCTTGAATGTTAGCATATCACTCCTGGGTATCCGTAGCACTAATAGAGGCCATGTGTCCCACCTGAGTGATAGGCTTAGTACATTCAACAATGAAAGTTGGTAGACTTGCAAATGAATGTGGTGGAATATTTAGCACAAGGGTGTATAAGGCATCTGCTATGGTGTTCTCTTTGTGCGGCACATGTTGCACATCTTTGGTTGCAAACTGCTTGAGCAAGCTTTTTGCTGGGTCGCAATAGGATTGTAGATGTGTAGCTTTGCATGTATAGACCCCAGTGATTTGGTTCAAAACTAGTTTTGAATCACCGTGAATCACTAGGTGTTGATGCATAGTGTTTGGGTAGCTAAGAGGCCTCTGAGTAACCCCTCATATTCTACCATGTTATTGGTGTAGGGGAATGCAAAATGATAAGCAAATGGGTGCATTTCCCCAGAGGGGAACATAATGATGGTAGTTGCAATACCCCCTCATGCGGTCAAGGCATTGTCAAAGTGTAAAGTAGCTTCCAGATACAATCGGATGATGATGATAGTGCTGACATGCTCATTTGGGGATTTGGAATGTATGGTTGCATGGTTATTAACGAGTGAGGCTGTAAGTTTCATTGCTATGGCTTGACCCTTAGTTGACGACTGGCTCACATAGCAAGTCAAATTTTGTGGTTATTGCTTTCCACCAAGCTATCCTGCTACTTTCATATAGGTTGTTAGTGATAGACCAGAGTATGTTTCTTTTGCAAATAATGTTAATTATACTATGAAACAGGTAATGCCTCCACTTTTTTAATGCAAATACTAAGGCAAGGCAATTCCTTTCCACCTCATTGTATTTCGCTTCATGTGCTATTAATGCATGACTTAGATAATACACTGGTATCTCAGGTCTGTCATCTCATTTTTGACATAATAGTATTGCAATAGATGTGTCAGAGGTGGTAAGGTAGATGAAGAAAGGCTTGTCCCTCTGTGGCGAATGCACAGTTGGGAGGTGCAAAAGCTCTTTCTTCAAGTCATCGAAGGCTTGTTGACATTGGATTGTCTGTTTGAAGTTAACCCCTTTCTTTAGAAGATGTTGGATGGGGTGTAACTTGTCAGTTAACCTTGCTATAAACCTTCAAATGAATTGTACCCTACCTTGCAAACCACGCAATTCCTTAAGGTTTCTAGGAGGTGACAAGTTTAAGATGGCCTTAATTTTTTCAGGGTCCACCCGTATTTTGACCACTGATACTACAGACCCTAACATGCATGCAATTCTCACCTCGAAGATGCAATTATTAGGGTTGCCCCTAGATTGTGTGGGTGATTAGCAGCCTCTTTGAACTTGACCGCTATATCATCTACGTAGTCATTTAACGTTTCTAGGATGTAGTTACTAAAGATGTAGATCATGGCTCGCTGTTAGGTTGCTCCAGTGTTTTTAAGCCCAAAATGCATCATGGTGTAGCAAAAGGTACCCCATGGGTTCATGAAGGTTATTGTTAATTGATGTTATGGATTGATGCGAATTTGGTTGTAGCCGAAGAAACCATCCATGAACGACAAAAGAGCGTGACCAGCCATACTGTTGATGAGTTGATCGATTCTTGGAAGTGAAAAATCATCTTTGATCATTGCCTTGTTTAGATCCTGAAAGTCTATATAGATTTGTATTCCTCCCATTTTCTTGGAAACCAAAATGATGTTGGACAGCCATTCCAAATAATCAATTGTATGGATGAAACTAGCTTGGTATAGCTTGGTGATTTCATCCCTTATGGCTAGTACAATTTCTAGCTTAACCTTATAAGCTTTCTGCTTGACTGCCTTCATGCACACATCTATGACAATTTTGTGCTATATCAGCCTTGAATCTAAACTTGGCATCTCATTGCATGACCATGTGAAGACCTTAATGTTGTCTTGTAGGATTTTGGCTATATCTTCATGTGTCTGCGGATTTAAGAGGGAGCTAAGTTTTAACATTTTTACTTTCCCCTTGGACGTGGTCATAGGCATTTCGATGAGAGGGTCCTCAGTTACATCCCCAACCTCTAGATCTAGGGTTTAGATTAGATGCTTAGGCCAGTCTAGGGATGTTCCTAAAGATGTTGTGGTGCTAATTGCGGTTGATTCCTATTCGATTAGGTCTGGGTTCAGTTTTCTTGTGAGCGTGCCATTTGGACCAGCTAAAGCTAAAGGTGTGGAGAGATCACGATGGATTTCCATTTTTGCTAAACCTACGAAGATGAAAGGAGAGCCTGGTTAAGAGGCACCTATTCCCAGTAATCATGTATAATGAAAATTTGCAAAACAACGATGAGATGTAACTAGCGAAGTATGATGTAAAGATTAAAATTTGCCAGTTTAAAGTCATGGTAGACTGCTAAGGCATGAAGATGCAAAACTATAAAAAAATGTAAAACTGTTGATGCGAGAATGCAAAACTGCTAAGAAATGCAAAACTACCACTGCAAAAACATGAAACTGCTAGATTAACATCATTGTTGACTACATATGTGTAACAGATTGAAACTACTAGTTTAAGACTATAGTGAAATGCTAGGAATGCTAGTTTAAGGTCTTTTTGAACCATTAACTAGAGTGAACTACTATGCTAGGAAAGCTAGTTGAGGGTCTTTTTGAATTGCTAAAATTGTTGCTATGCTGGGGTTGCTAGTTTAAGGTCTTTCCAGACTGGTAAAACCACTGCTACACTAAGATTGCTAGTTTAAGATCTTTCCAGACTGGTAAAACCACTGCTACACTAAGATTGCTAGTTTAAGGTCTTTCCAGACCGTAGTGTAGCATAGTTTTAGGCTGTTTCACACCATAGCTTGAGCGTAGTTTTAGGCCATTTTGGGCAGTTTTAGGCCAATTCAGGCCATAGCATAGCATAGTTTTAGGCCATTATGGGCCATAGCTAGTTTTAGGTCATTTTAGGCCATAGTGCAACATAGTTTTAGGTCGTTTTGGGCCATAGCTTGAGCATAGTTTTAGGTCATTTTGGGCCATGGCATGAGCATAGTTTTAGGCCATTTTGTGCCATTACTTGAGCACAGTTTTAGGCCATTTCAAACCATAGCTTAGCATAGTTTCAGGCCATTACGGGCCATAGCTAGTTTTAGACCATTTTGGATCATAGTGCAACATAGTTTTAGGCCGTTTCCGGCCATAGCTAGTTTTAGGCCATTTCAAGCCCGTCACATGTTAAAGGGTGATATGATAATGATTTGGAAAATAGTTAATTAGCAACTAGCATAGATGAAAAATAGAATGGAGACAAATGTGCAAGGGTGGGCAACTAGGCAAGAAGAAGTGGGGTTGCTACGCTAAGCGTAGCTGCTTCTTGACCCATCGCAGGTTGAGTGAGACATAAGATTGAGATGCTTTACCAGGGTGTTCATCTACATCATTGCCCCCCACTTGGAAGGGAAACTCAGCCCATGATCTCTCATTTTGGGAACCAGCTTGCTAAGTTGATTCCTCTGTCGGATGATTAGTGTGTGCTACAACTAGCCCTTCACTCTCAGAGGTTACAACTTCTGAGCCCTTTTCCATGTCTACATTGTTGATTACTTATGTTGCTACCTCATCACCATGGATCACCACCTCCCTACCTACATATGGTAGATGGATCTCCTAGTTTATGGGTGAGGAGAAA
>MNCI01020229.1:38221-50696 GCA_015680685.1 Gnetum montanum | reverse complement strand
CTTCTCTATATCTTAACCATGTCCTTGTATATAGCTTGTGTACCTCTAATTGAAGCTATTCTTAGGGCTAAATTCTCTATCTTTCCTTTATTTTCATAAAGGATTCTCATTAAAGTTAGGTAACCAATTTCCTAGTATTTTCTAATTGTAACCCAAAATTTTGATCAATTTAGATGCCTCGAACTAAACTAATTTTTAGGTCTAAGGTGTTGAATAAATATACCTTGGTATATAGCAATAATCTCAATGTCTATTTCTATGGGAGTCTTCTCTAGTTCATAATTTATGTGGTTTCATGAGTTGCTTTTAATGTCACTTATGCCTTAGCTCTATTTCTTAATAGCTTTGCAGGGTTCTCACTTAGATCCATGGCTACCTCATTATCATCATAAGAAGTGAGGTGGAGAGGCAACACATGGTGCTTCAGGATTGGGTGAAGTCTTCTAACAACCTATTCACCCTATCTCAAGCATCCTTGGGCTTAGTGACATGGGCACTATACTTAGCAAATTGGGCATCATACTTTCCCACTATTTAGCTACGTTGATATAATCAGTAGAACTCATCCTCCTTTACTTAAACATAATAAGTAGAAATGTATCAGTAACTAAAGGAAACTATAAAGTCTACCTAAAGAACCTCTTGACCTACCCATTCCTTAGCCCACTCCTTATTTCTCCACCAATATCTAGTGGTGTCCATAAGTTGATGAGCTACAAGTTTGATCTATTGAGCTAAGATGCATCCAATCAAATCAAAGGCAAATTTCTTCATCAAATTCTTTAACCACTTGGTTATTATAGTGGGATCCTTAGTGGCAAAAAATGTAGGAGGATCCAACTTGTAAAATTGCTTCATCGTCTCCCTGCTAATTGATTACTTAGTAGGCTTTCTACATCACTAGTACTAGTTGCTACTCTAATGCCACCATCACTACCAACCTCTCTAATGGCTAGGTCACTTGTATTGCTACCACTCCTAAACTTCCAAATAATTTTAAGAGGAGGTGGAGAAGCACTTGTTCTTGACAAAAACTACTAAAGCAATTGCATCATCTATCTTGCCAAATCCATATACGCATCACTGAATCATGTGCTCATCGACTATGCATGTATCTAACTAATTGTCGATGTCTCTATAACCTATGTGCTATAAGGCACCTAAGCCTTATCAGCATGATCACCTCTGCTACCAAATCTCTACTTTCCTAGCATCACAAATACTAATTAGAGTAACTTGCTCTAATAACATTGTGTAACACATTGCCTATTTGACCCTAGCTAGGTCTTGGTAAAAGCACAATCTAATGTTTACTAACGAAGGAGCACATAATACATTACGAAATAGATTAAGCAACACAGTGGAAGACTATAACAATTCTTCAAAAATCACATCAATCACCATAACAAAATATAGTATAAACTAAAGCATCGCTAGCATATGTATAATATCTCTAAAACAAGTACATCTCATGATATCTAAACATAGCTAATAATTCTAAATATCATAGGATATTAATTAATACATTGAGTAGGTTTACTTATTATTTAACCTTCAAATTTCCACTAAATCTAGATTACAAAAGATAATTCAATATTCTAGAAAATAAGACATTAGTTATCTTCAATTAAGGTAACAAAGATTACAATCTAGGTTTCACAACTCACAAACACCTAAATCACTCATAAACACTCAATGATGCTGCAGAGCTTGTGACTCTACAACCACATAGCGATTGTTCTCAATGGAAGACACAACCAAAAGAGAATCTCTCCCACAACTTAGGACTAAAATATTAATGCACTTACAAGAACATAATTATGAATCGTTGTTGTGTTGTGTTAACAAGTTACTATTGATGTTGCCTCATTGACAGGGCCACATTGACATAGCATTTGTTGTATCTATGGGGCCTTATTGATGTAGTGCTACAATAACATCTATAAATATGTTATCACTAGCCATGTTTGTGGGAGAAAAAGTCATATTTGTAGGAAAACTATTGTAGTTTTATCATTTGAGAGCTATAATAGTTCTCTAAGTGCTCGCAGTAGGAGTCAGAAAGTGTGTAGATCTTTATTCGAGCATTGTTAAAATTGAAAACACCAATGTGAACAACAATAAAGATGAGCCTTTTTATCAAACCTTGCAACACTTGGAATAGATAATCATTCATTTATGCATTTATTGTTTTCATTAATTATGTACTTAATTAAGCTAAATTAGACTTCAAGTGATTAGTTAATTAATTAAGCTAAATATATTAAACACATAAGAATGATTGCTTTGAGCATAAACATGTATTTGCTTGGTAATCCCAGCAGTGTTATTGCTTGGTTTGCCCAATAGCATAGTGATAGGTAACCCCAGTAGTGGATACATGGGTTCAAGATGTGTATGGAAAGTGGGACCGAATGCTTGTGTTAGGACTTATTAGAGATTAGTTAATTAGTTAAATTAAATTAGTTCATTTCTCTATTCAAGTACCAAGGACATAAAACATAAAATAATAAAAATAAGATGTCTTGATTACACTTAACCATACCTTTCACAAATGTAATTGAGAAGACAAAAAATGACTATTAGGGAAAAGATCACTTCCTAGAAGACTAGTATACCAGAAGACATAGAGTCCATAGAATTTGACTAGACTATGCATTAATGCTTTGTGATTTGTATGGTTGGGCATAGGGTTACCTCGACCACTCATCATTAGCACTATTTCCAGGGATTCTTTTTGTTGAAATGTGTGCTATCTAGGTTTACTAAACATCATTAACATCGTTCGAAAAATCCTAAGGTCAAAAAATAATTCTCATAAATAATATAATCACATAAGTCCACTGATATTATATTTGTATTGCAAAATGTCTTTTTCTCATAGGTGTGATGATACTAAATTGTCAGTCCCTCAAGAATGCAAGGTGGTGTATACTCATCTAGATGAGTATGTGCCTGTCTTCACCTTCATCATGCATTAGGATGAACAATTGTGATGGTGTGATATGGAAGGCAACATTGTAATGCCTCTTGATTGATCTATGCCTATGATGTTGCTTGAAACTCTTAGGAGGTTGGACATCCAAGATATTCAAGAGAAGTACGTTGTGCATGATTATGACTTCGGGACTATTGTCCCACTGAAACATAATGCAATAGAGATCAACACTAGGAGAAGCACCATGAGATTGTGAAGGGGAAACAATTCACCAATCCCTTATTCCTACTTAACCAAGATGATAATGAGGATCCTTCCTTTTGGGGCTCTCAACATGAAGATTCTCCAACCCTTATTATTGGTGCTGGAGTTGCAACCATGAATTTTCACTCCACTATCAGTAATCTAGGTTCAGGTAAGAATGGCAGTCAAAGCAAGGGCTTAGACAAGTTTCAAGATGATAAGAACACTAACGAACATGGCCATGAAAACTAAAGAGGAGTTGGAAAACACCATGGTGGTGGTAATCCTCCTCCCTCTTCATCCTCTTAATTTGCATCTTTTTCTTCCTCTTCTGGTTCTAACAAACATTGTAGAAAGAATCACCATGATGGAGGTGATAGTGGGATAATAATGATGATCGCTAGGTCCACCATGACTAAAGGGGTAGCAGAGGACATCAATGTGAATAGCAATAAAGATGAGCCTTTTTATCAAACCTTGCAACACTTGGAATAGATTAATGATTCATTTATGCATTTATTGTTTTCATTAATTATGTAATTAATTAAGCTAGATTAGACTTCAAGTGACTAGTTAATTAATTAAGCTAAATAGATTAAACACATAAGTATGACTTCTTTGAGCATAAACATGTGTTTGCTTGGCAATCCTAGTAGTGTTATTGCTTGGTTTGCCTAGTAGCATAGTGCTAGGTAATCCCGGTAGTGGATACATGGGTTCAAGATGTGTATGGAAAGTGGGACCAAATGCTTGTGTTAGGACTTATTAGAGATTAGTTAATTAGTTAAATTAAATTAATTCATTTATCTATGCAAGTACCAAGAACATAAAACATAAAATAATAAAAATCAAATGTCTCGATTACACTTAACCATACCTTTGTGCATCACAAGTATAATTGAAAAGACAACAAATGACTATTAGAGCAAAGTTCACTTCCTAGAAGACTAGTGTACTAGAAGACATAGAGTCCATAGAATTTGACTAGATTGCACATCAATGCTTTGTGATTTATATGGTTGGGCATAGGGGTACCTCGACCACTCATCATTAGCACTATTTCTAGGGATTCTTTTTGTTGAAATGTGTGCTATCTAGGTTTACTAAACATCATTAACATCATTGGACAAATCCTAAGGTCAAAAAACTAATTCTCACAAATAATATAATCACATAAGTCCATTGATATTCCATTTGTATTGCAAAATGTCTTTTTCTCATAGGTGTGATGATACTAAATTGTTAGTCCCTCAAGAATGCAAGGTGGTATATACTCATCTAGATGAGTATGTGCCTGACTTCACCTTCATCATGCATCAAGATGAATAATTATGATGGTGTGATATGGAAGGCAACATTATAATGCCTCTCGATCAATCTGTGCCTATGATGCTACTTCAAACTCTCAGGAGGTTGGGCATCCAAGATCTTCAAGAGAAGTATGTTGTGCATGATTATGACTATCGGGACTACTGCCCCACTGAAACATGACGTAAGAGAAATCAACACTAGGAGAAGCACCATGAGTTTTTGAAGGGGAAATGATTCACCAATTCCTTATTCCTGCTTAACCAAGATGAAAGTGAGGATCCTTCCTTTGGGATCTCTCAACATGAATATTCTCCACCCCTTATTATTGGTGATGGAGTTGTGACTATGAATTTGCACTCCACTATCAGTAATCCAGTTTCAAGTAAGAATAGCAGTCAAGGCAAGGGCTTAGACAAGCATCAAGAGGATAAGAAAACTGACAAACATGGCCATGAAAACTAAAGAGGAGTTGGCAAACACCATGGTGGTGGTAATCCTCCTCCCTCTTCATCCTCTTGATCTGCATCTTTTTCTTCCTCTTCTGGTTCTAACAAACGTTGTAGAAAGAATAACCATGATCGAGGTGAATAGTGGGATAATAATGATGATCACTAGGTCCACCATGACTAAAGGGGAAGTATAGGGCATCATCAATGTCATTAAAATAATGATGATGATGAGCCTTTGCTAGTAACCCAAATCATGTTAAATATTGTAGAGGCTGTAAAAATTCCAACTAGGCATGTGAAAGATAGTTGAATCAGATGACCTGATATAAATGATATTCCTCGATTTGAGGGGGGATATAATTTTGATCCATAGACACATCTTCAAGCTTTTCACAATGCATGTGCCTTAGAAAATATCGAACATGATTATTAGAAACTAAAGCTATTTCCTAGGACACTCATCAAGGAAGCAAAAAGTTGGTACTGGTCCTTGGAGCCAAAATTTGTTTGCAGGTGGAGTACAATGCTAGAGTTATTTAATGATAAGTATTAGACATACCCCAGAGTGTCTAATCTAAGATGGCTGATCTAAGGATAGAAGTAAGGAAACCATGAACTCTTGGACATTTCCATGAATAAATACTATTCTCTCATACATCGATGCCCTAGCCATGATTATTCTTAGTGAGTACAACTTCGCCATGTCATAGATGGACTTAGATCAGAAACAAGGAGAACTCTTGGGATCTATGCCCAAGGGAGACTATCAAAACTTAGAGCCCATCAAATTCAAAGGCTAATTGAGCAGGTAGTAAAGGAAGAAGAAGAACTAAGGAAACATGAAAGTGCATAGAAATACAACAAGGATCCTTCCATTAGAAAGAGGGAGATTTGATTTTGTAATAGTGAGGAGGAATCACCACTTGATGAGATGGTAAACAAGAAGACCTTGTCAATCAAAAAATTTATGTCTAAAATTTTAGCCAAGGTGGATAAAATGTGGGATTCATTGGATGAAAAATTCCAAATTTCTTTGAAAATCACCAAATAATCAAGATAGCATAGTAGTGATTGTAACTGCAGGAGGTGAAAAGAAGCTGAACATGCTTACCAAAGGGGTAAGGGCAAGATTACTATAATAGATGAATTTCTAGAAACTAAATTAGATAATGATTGTGGATGTGGTATCTACCAATATGAACATCTTAAGGGATGTTGCCCCATTGTGTTACACTTACTGGAGTTTAGGGTGTATGCTATGAATCTACAACTAGCAAAAAGGTAAACACCCAAAATATTACCTTATCCTCAAGGCAATCCTCGGTAGTTCCATCAGCAATACCAATAATATCCAAGTGGAACTCCATCATAGCTATATGAGCAATATCAACAGTGGCACCAACCACAATCATGGGGGATGTCACCACCAAGGCAACAATACCTTTACAAGCAACCAGATCCATATGGATATTATGTTCAACAACCACTGTCTTCATGTGACTCTTCCAATCACGTCTTCCCTTTCCAATATTACTACCACCCTCCCAAATATTATAGAGTTCATTCTCCATATTCCAGGAGGGATGCCACATTTTATCCTTATCCTCCTCTTGTTTTTGCACCTATTCCTTCACCCTTAATGAAACTACCAACTACTCCATCCATGCAAGGTGAACTTCCATCCCAACTATAGTAATGTAATGCTACCAGGGCCATCAATCTACATCTGATTCATCAACTAAAGGGTTCACAATCTCATGCTTGTAAAAGATCATTCTTTTAAACCAATAGCCCTACTAAGCCCTCACAAACTCAGGTGGTTGGTCACCCTGCTCTTACCTCATCCACTACAAACTGTTCCATCAAGCCCCCTACAAACCAAATGCTATCGAAAATCCATAATGCTATGCTCACCCATGTCATATTTGATTGGATTCAAGCTGGCAACCTTCCTAGAAAATTAGTTGATCTAGGAAGTCCCCTTATCTATTTACAGATTGCTGGGAATGAGCCATGTAAATATTTTCTTGATTCTAATTCTAGTATGAATTTAATATCTCATGAGATGTATACTACTTGAAACCTACCACCTCTTAAGAAGGGCAATATTAGATTAGAATTAGTAGACTAGTCCATCACTATTCCATTAGGACTGGTTGAAGACATTATGACCACTATCTATGGGTGGTCTTATCCTGTTGATTTCCTAGTAATCAAGGTTGATAATTGTAAGGGGGACTTTCCAATCATTATGGAAAGAGCATGGTTAAGTAATATTGATGCAAGAATGGACATTAGAGATCTTTCCTTGGAGATATCAAACAAAAATGCATTTGGAAATATCGAGAAGAGATGAGTTCCATGCATCATGTATAGTAATACAAGATGTAATTGCATGCAAATACTATGGTCCATGAAACAATCATCTATTTCTACATGTAAGCAATGTGCACATGAGGTAGATATTCAAAGGTGTCTATACATAGCAACCACAAAACAAAAGGATTCCCAATGGCTTATCGTTGATTTTGATAGTATCATAATGTACATGGAACCTACTAAGAGCCTAACATGTGCTTATGTCGTAGGCATGGATGAACTAGAGTAAGTTCATCACCAACTCTTTGAAGATGAAAATGCTGATAGCAATTGGAAAGAGTTGGAGATCCTTGAGAATTTTAAACATGAGCCCATAAAGTTGAAAACTCTACCTACTAACCTAGAATATGCATTCTTGAAAAATGGCAAGCTGACAATACTCAATGCTAAACTTCCTCCTAAGCAAAAAGCAAAAATCTTGAAAGTGGGTAACAAATGGCCAACAACATTTACTTGGTCATACCTAGAACTCATTGGAATTGATCCATATTTATGCCAGCATTGCATTTACACTGATCCATCCATAAAGCCAGGGAGGCAACCACAATGACAATTGAATACAAAATTGAGGAAAATTGTCAAAGAGGAGATTGAGCAACTCCTTAAGGTAGGGTTAATTTACTCCATTGTAGATAGCAAGTGGGTTAGCCCACTCATGATAGTGCCAAAGAGAGGAGGAAAATGATGGGTTTGTATCAACTTTAGGCTGTTAAATATGGTAACATTTGAAGATCATTTTCCATTTCAATTTTCTGATCAAGTGTTGGACACCACATCTAGGCATTTCTATTACAATTTTCTAGATGGTTACGATGGCTATAAATAAATCTAAATTACATTAGAAGATTAAGCAAAAAAAAAACACTCATAAGTCCCTAGGGAACCTTTGCATAACACAAGATGCCTTTTGGTCTATGCAATGCTCTTTCCACTTTCCAACATCTAGTCTTAAGTATCTTTTAGTAGCAAATAGGTAGCAGAGTGAAAGTCTTCATGAATGACTTCTTCACTTATGGTGCTACATTTGAGCAAGNTGAAACCATTGGTTGAGCTGATAACGAAAGATGCTCCCTTCATTTGGACCAAGAAATATGAAAATGTATCTCAGAGCCTCAAATAGAAGCTCATAGAGACTCCAATTCTATGAACACTTGACTAATCCAGATCATTCCATATCATGATTGATGCATTTAACTATGCCTTGGGAGCTATGCTTATGCAGTTGGACAATAAGAAACATTCATATTACATTCACTGCACAAGTCAAAGCATTGTGAGTGCACAACTAAATTACACCATCATGGAGAAAGAACCAATGATGGTGGTGTATGCTTTGGAAAATCTTATGCACTATGTGCTTGGATATAAAGTATTTATGCACATTGATCATAGTGCCATCGACTTCCTCATGAACAAGACAATGGTGAGTCCTTATGTTATACGATGGCTAGTGATCTTGCAAGAATTTGATCTTACAATGGTAGATTGAAAGATGACTGAGAATGTGATCACTAATCACTTATCTTAGTTGTGATGGGATAAAAAAGGGAAGGAAAGCCTACTATCTGATCTATTTCTTGATGAACTTCTCTTTGCTGGTGCAATAAATAAAAAATGCTCACATAAACAAAATGGTACGATAGAATCCTTACTTATCTTCTCACTCAAGAGATTCCACAAGATCTAGACCGCAGGAAGAAATAACAATTTCTTCATCGGGCTCAGCAATTCATGGAAATCAATGGACATCTTACAAGGTGTGTGTTAATGGCCTGGTTCACTAGTGTGTACTTGATGTAGATCAACTGTGTGTTCTCTAGGATGCTCATGAAGGCCCTTGTGAAGGCCACTATGGTAGGAGATGCATGACCATAAAAATCTTGATGGTAGGATACTATTGACCCATAATCTTTAGGGATGCCCATGAATTTTTCCAATCCTGTGAGCACTACCAACAAGATGGTGAGGGTCTTTAGTAGTGGATTCAACCAATTGAGTCCTTTAACATATGGGGTGATGAAGTGCTATATAGTCGATGCATCAACTTGGCCACGTATAAGGGGCCACGTTGACGCGGGCCTGTCGACGTAGCCTTCCTACGTCGACATGGCCCCATTTACACAGCCGCCTATCCTGGCCTATAAATAAGAGAGCCTTCCACCTCATTTAGGCATCTTTTGAGTAGTTATAGCGAAGCGCTTGAATTTTGTTTCTATAGGAGTTAGATTATTTTCTCAAGTGCATGCCCACAGTGTGATGCTTGTAATTGTATGACACCTTTATTCGAGTGTGATGTACTTGGATGCGTACATGACCGGAAATAAAGATCGAGATTACTTCATCATTGTAGTATTCACTTAGTTTAATTATTTAATTGTTATTGTTAATTGTTATTGTTAATTGTTACTGTTATTTATTATTTTCTTAGTTAATATTTCTTTACCATCATTTACTATTCTTTTTGTTAACTGCGGAATGAGTACGACTTAATCACGAGCATTTAAGTGTGACTACTTGGTAACCCAGTAGCATACCTAGGATCTACGCTTGGTAATCCCAGTAGTAGTCGTATACGAGGTCCAAGATGTGTACAGATGATTAAGGAATAGATGCTCATCACACTTAGGTTAGCTTAGACTTCATTTCCTATTACTCATTAGTTTAATCAATATTATTTTCCATTGTCTCTAGGAGTAGCACTAATTTAGGATCACATCATATGCCTCACTCTAGACTAAATCATACATGATAAAGCAAATACTAGTCTAGGTGGGAAGACAGCGAATTGCGATCAACATGTAACTATCTAGATACCACAACTAGCCTATCCATGGAGTTCGACTGGATTGTGCATTAACGCTCATATTCATATGGTTGAGTGTAGGTGTACCTTTCCGCTCATCATTGGCATCGTTGTCGGGGACGGTGCTAGTTATCTAGCTTAGTTATATCATACAAGATTGTTGTAACAAGTATTAATGATATATCCTTTAGAAAAGAAATTAAATTAAATTTAATTAAGTCACACACGGTTCACAACAATGTTTCTCTCACAAGACTATGACAACGTAACAACTAGTAAGGCAATTCATTGGAGAACCAACAAATATTATGACAATGAAGATTGGAGTACACAACCCAACGTGGGGGTTTCTTATAAACATAAACAAAGAAAACATCATCCCAACGCATGAAAGCATAACTTACCCAATGACGATGAACCCCTACTGGCCACTACAAGCTTAACGGAAATACAAGAGGCTATTCGAATAGCCCGCAGGCATCGTAAGGAAAGTTGTTTACCCATGCTTGATTTAAACAACTTTCCCAAGTTTTTAGGAGGCTATGATTCAGATTTGCAACAACATTTTACAAGCCTTCTATGATGCCTGTACATGGAACAACATTGATAATGGGTGGAAAAAACTTAAGCTCTTTCCTTTGACACTCGTTGGCCAAGCAAAAGTATGGTATAGGTCGTTAAAACCAAAATCAATTCGACGTTGGCCAAAAATGGTAGAACTTTTCAACGAAAGATATCAAACCTATGTGAGAGTGTCAGCCTTGAGGAGACAAATCCAAGAATGGAAACAAGTGCAACATGAACCCTTGGACATGGCCTTAGAAGGATATTATGCACTGTTAAACAATTGCCTAGGCCATGGGTTCTCTGAGGAAAGGCTAATGTACCATATCATAGATGGGCTCTGTAATGAAATAAGGGAGACTCTAGGGATGTACATCCAAGGTCAACTATATGAGCTAAGAGCCCATCAACTCCAAGAGCTTATTAAGTGGATAGCAAAAGAAGAAGGAGAAATAACCAAATGGGAGAATGTTGGAAGTTCTCAACAGGACCAAAATCTTAACTTAACAAGGGTCCATGATCATGAAGAGGAGAAATCAACTCACTTCAAGGAGGTGGAATCATCTTTGCCAATCCTACAATCACTAGATGAAATTGAGGTAAATATTAATAAGATGACGGACTGGGTCCATGAAAGATGTGGAGAATATGCTAATAATAGTAGAGATACAACTATGCCAAATCGAGAAACAGGACAGGACACCATGCGAAAATTGAAACAAAGGGTAGAAGATAATAAGGATAATAACTCAACTACTAATCATACGTATCAATGTAATATTTGCTTATACGATCACCCCAAAGGTTAATGTCCAATCTTGTCACATTTACATGAGCATTGGGGAGGAATGTTACATCCAAAGCTTGTACAAAAATACTGTGTCCAACCATAGTGGCAAAAACCTTGGTTGTGGGGGAGGCCACCACCAACTGGACCATACCCTTCGTATGTCCCCGCACCAAATGCTTATCATGTTCAACATCTTGTTTCTCCAACAAGATCAACATCCTCTACCTCACCTCATCGTTATCATTCTCCCGAATACTTTCCACCCATGTCCTCTCCAACAAGATCGCCACCTCATGTGCCTTACACTTCTCCTCAACCTCAATATTCTTACACTTTACCCCCTTCTACATCACCACCAACTATGCCAGAAGATTTTGCACCACAGCTCCAACCTGCAAACGTTACTTGTGCTGCTACTATCAAAAGCAGTGGAGGTCCTTCACAACATCGAAGGTGTCCCTTCTTTAGACATGACCATTGAAAGGGACACCATAGTTCAGAAACCACTGCATCCGCCAACTTAGCACAAATCCAACACTATGGTGCATCTTCCCCTTCGAACCCAATGCCTCATGTTACCTTATCAAGGCCACCACTCAATACTCCAAAAACCATGGGGCCCAATGAATATTGCCACATGGGTAGACATGTTGATCCTTGCATACCATCTTACGGTCACAAGTATCATAGTGGGTCAACTCATTATCCAGGAACTACATCGTATAAATTGCCCCACTATGCTTACTATAATCAACTATGTGAATCCCGATGGGGTAAATATGACCTAGTCCCAATATTTCCAACATGCAAGGATCCTCATCTTCCATTAATTAATCCTCTCCATGCTCAACCATTTAGTTACGGGGGATATCCCCCATTTTACTAACAAGCGGGATTAATAAATATATTTCATTTTCTTTAATTTTACACTTTTTTTCTAGTTTTTCATTTTTCAATTTCTTGTTTTAACTTTTTGTCTTTTTGTCTTTTTACATTTT
>MNCI01020229.1:12386-38015 GCA_015680685.1 Gnetum montanum | reverse complement strand
TCTTTGGTGACATCTGTGAGAGTTATCATACAGTGTGGTTGTACTAAGATCCTTGTAGATCTAATGAAAATGGGAGTATGAGTAATCAAAAAGGGCACTCAAAAATCCAATGCTGTTCTAGGGGGTTCCATTGGAAAGACATGCAACCATGCTTGAAGGTTGGTGGCTTCCCTGGATTCAGTATTCAAGAAAAGAGAAGAGAGAAAAAAAGAAAAATGAAAAGAAAAGTGGCACAAAACAAAAATCACTCCTCCCTTGAATAAAATGCCAAGTGATCGTATGCCTTGTTGTTATTGTACTCTCATAGTTACTCATCATGGGATGAAATAATGCAATCTCACTAATTAGAGGAATGGACTTGGTCCTGATCTTGGAACGATGGGTTAATGACACATTAATCATGCTTTACAAATAGGATTCATTGTGCCCTGAGTCAGTTACCTCACGTCCCAATCTCTACAATCCCTTCTCTGATTCATTCCATCTTGCTATTCATGTATTTGTGACTCGTGTCTTGTATAGCATTGAATTCATATGTCATCATGATGGTATCAACATGTGTGTGTTTTGTTGCATTGGTATAGATTACATTTAACCCTCCTAGTGCCTACAGACATCTTAAGGTGTGGTTACACAAGGGCATATAGGTTGGAACCTACTTTGGGGAGGACCCACTTGCGTTACTTTTGTAATTTGTACTTGTTTCACATCACCACATCATCTTATACCCTTCGAGTATTTCATCGTCAAATCTATTCTTTCCTTTGTCATCATTTTATCAAACGTTCCTCAAAACTAGGTGATGAGTGGTGACGTACCCCTACACTCAGCCATATGAAACAAGCATAGCACCTGCGATCCGGTCGAACTTCACAGACTAAATGCCTAAACACCGCAAGGAACACTTGGGGTTAATTAATCATTGTCTTCCCAGACTTGTTGTTGTCACGGTGTATGGTTAAGTAAGTCTGAGGTATATGATTTTTTTGGTCTTTTCAAGTTTATCTCCTATACTAAAGGGTGAAGGGTTGAGAGACTAAGACTAAATCTAACTACAGCACTAATTCCTAGCATCAGCATCCGTTCCCACTTGCCGTACACACCCTAAACTATGCAACTGTGGCTACCAAACGCTAATCGTTACTGGGATTACCACACATAACGCGCATGCTCGAAGCAGTCATACTGAGGCACCTAACTAGCCTAAGTGTGACAAGAAACTGATTCCTTGACTAGCGGTACACATTCGTAGATGCTCGTAATCAAGTCGTACTTGTCCCACATTCTAGGAGGTAAGGGTGAGAGAATATAATCGTGATGAGTAGCCGATTCCTTGGCTAGCCGTACACATTCGTCAATGCTCATAACCAAGTGATACTCATGCTGTGTTACTAGAAAAGTAGTAAATAACATTAAATAAACCTATCCATGTACTGCAAGGTTTATCCACAAAGCTCTTCTTTATTGCTGTACACAACTTGCGTTCAGGTACAAAGCTGCTCGAATAAAGAACCGTTCACTTGGGGACTCCTACTGTGGGCACATGGAAAATATTCTATCTCTGGGGTGATCAATCCGCCAGAGCTTCGCTACTTCTAGCCTAGGATTACAAATGAGGGGAGTGTCGCCTCTTATTTATAGATTTGGTGGTGGACCGCGATATTGCGTATCCGATATCGCAGGGGACGACGCGATATCGCAGGGGATGCGATATTGCGGCTTGTGCATATCACGTCTCATCACTAGGTCTGACATTAAACTTTTAGGGCAACTTCCTTGAAGAATTTCTAACACTAAAGTCACAATAAGTAATGAATGCAACATTTATTAAAGGTAATGAGTAAGGTATGAAATTATTGAACGTTTTTCAATAACCTTACTAACAATTGATCTTTGTGTGATTATAGATGGCCCCTAAAAGAAGACAACAAGGAGGACCTTCACAAGGTGCAACCGAATGACTTGAGGAAGGCAGGGGCCAAGGACCTCATGCAGAACATGTAGAGAAAAAGGCAATCATTCAACATCCATCATAAAACTCCTGTTACTGCATAATCTATCCAAGCAAAGGGAGGAGAGGTCAGGGCCTGAGCCTATGAAGAGGAACGACAGCTATTTTTGGCATGGCATGTCAAGGCCAATCAAGTGTTCCCGTAGCTGTTGTGTCCATGAAAAGTGCTGACTCCATCAAACATTGGAACATCAACATGGACAAGTCATAATCCTTAAATAGAAGAGGAGAAGCATTAGGTGCTTCTTCAATGGTATTAATCTCAGAAGCGTGATGCACAGGACAAAGGAAAGGCACCCATGGAGGAGCCACCACTACCGAGAACCCCATGAGTTCCACAAATTTTGTCATTTTATGTCTGTGTCCCAATTTTGTCATATCCACTGCGGCATGAATAAATTTCTAGTCATTCAATAATCCTATACTTATCCATTGTGTATTCAATTGAGCTTGTTCCTCACTTTCTTTGACTCGAGGATGAGTTTTTACTCAGTCGTGGGGGTATGATAAAGCGCTATATAGTTGATGCGTCGACTTGGCCACATATACGGGGCTGCGTATACGCGTCCGCATTGACACAGGCCCATCGACGTAGCCTTCCTATGTTGACATGGCCCCATTTATGCAGCCACCTATCCCAGCCTATAAATGAGAGGGCCTTCCGCCTCATTTAGACATCTTTTGAGTAGTTGTAGCGAAGCGCTTGCATTTTGTTTTCATAGGAGTTAGATTATTTTCCCAAGTGCATGCCCGCAGTGTGATGCTTGTAATTGTAAGACACCTTTATTCGAGTGTGACATACTTGGATGCTCACATGACAGGAAATAAAGATCAAGATTACTTCATCATTGCAGCATTCACTTAGTTTAATTATTTAATTGTTATTGTTATTTATTGTTTTCTTAGTGAATATTTCTTTACCGTCATTTACTATTCTTGTTGTTATCTGCGAAATGAGTACGACTTAATCATGAGCATTTAAGTGTGACTACTTGGTAACCCAATAGTGTACCTAGGATCTACGCTTGGTAATCCCAGTAGTAGTCATGCACGAGGTCCAAGATGTGTACAGATGATTAAGGAATGGATGCTCATCGCACTTAGGTTAGCTTAGACTTCATTTCCTATTACTTGTTAGTTTAATAAATATTATTTTCCATTGTCTCTAGGAGTAGCACTAATTTAGGATCACATCATATGCCTCACTCTAGACTAAACCATACGTGACAAAACAAATACTAGTCTAGGTGGGAAGACAGCGAACTATGATCAATGTGTATCTATCTAGATACCACAACTAGCCTTTCCACGGAGTTCGACTGAATCGTGCGTGAACGCTCGTATTCGTATGTTGAGTGTAGGGGTACCTCACCGCTCATCATGGGGCATAGATTTCATGGGTCCCATCACACCCATGTCCAACAAGAAGACATATTTAATCATCACCATTGACTACTATACCAAATGGGCAAAAGTGGTAGCTATCTCCAATTGTAGATCGTCCATTGCTACTTGATTGGTACAACAAAATGTTTTGAATAGGTTTGGGGTGCCATGTGCACTAATTTCTAACAATAGAACCCATTTTACATGTGCCACTTTTCAAAAACTCATGCAACACTTGGGGGTTAAACATAAATTAACAACACCCTATCACCCCTAAGCCAATGGTCAAGTAGAGATAACTAATAGAGACATCACAAAGATTTTAACAAGAACTATTAGCAAATATAGGAGAGACTAGAGCACAAAACTCAATGATGCCCTTTATGCCTATTGCTCAACATGGAAACTCCTTATTGACTACTCTCCCTATGAGTTAGTGTATGGAAAACTTCCAACACTCCCAATTCAATTTGAGATCCATACACTCTCAATAGCCTATGACCTAGATCTTGACCTAAGTTTGGCATAAAAAAAAGATTGATCAACCTAAATGTGCTAGACAAAAATTGATTGGTAACCTTATCCTAGAATGAAATGTGCAAGGCATTCAACAAAAAATGTCATAATTTTATAATATGAAAAGTAAAATTTCAACAAGGAGATAAGGTTTTCTATTGGAATCCCACACAAGTACCTTAAAAAACCAACTTCCAAATGTTGTGGTAAGGGTCTTATCTAATTGATGAAACTTTTCTTTTTCGGGCCATGATCATATACAAACTTGAAAGCCCAAACAAAAAGCATTTGGTCAATGTCCAACACAAAAAGCCTTTCCACAAGCCCAAGCAAGCTAATGCAACAAATACCTCAATGGATGGGCAACCATGCTCAATTTCTTAGATCTCCTCCTTCCAACTCAGTCATGGAAGAGATGGCCATCCACGTTAATCATATACATGGCTCCTCATTTTTTCTATTTTTTATTTTACACAATTTTATCTTTGAAAATTGTTTATTTTACACCTTATTTATTTTAAAAATTCTTCCTATTTTACACCATTTTTGTTTTACACCATTGTTAGTACATTTAAATCTTTCTTGAGTATTTTACACTTTCGTATATATTTTACTTTATTTTAGTGTGATTTTTTAATTTTTATTAATAAATGTACTTTATGCCAACATGACATAGTGGTGTTGTAGTTGTTACTAACCGTCATTTGTGCTTAATGTTTTGTTTACTAATGTCTAGTTTTTATTTCTAAATTTTTGTACTAATGGCTAAGACACGATTTATTTTTCATGGAATAGGTAGTGAGTCCACGACATCCACCAATCCACAAACTCTATGGTTTTCCTTATTTTGGGAATTTGAGATCCCTTTTCATTAAATGAATTTTTAATAACTTTGTGAGCTTGGTAGTTTTTAGAATTGGAAAGGATTCAAAGGTTTGCACATGTGTGACTTCAAGGGGACTTAATACTCTTTGTACTCTTCTACTTGCTCAAGTGCATTTTTGTTTTCATATACTTCTTACCATTTCATGTCAACTAATAACAAGAAATTGAATAAAGTCTTTGCATGGTGTGGTTCCCATCCAAAAAGAAAAAAAATAACAAAATAACAAAATAAAATGTTTAAAAAACCATGATGGGAATTCAAAGCACATCCCTTAGAAAAATAAACAAGCTACAAGAATTAGTTATGTGACTAGAAAGACATGTTACCCATGATTGAAGGGCCCCTGTAACTAAGTCTCTCTCTCACTTCCTACTTCTCTTTTCTTCTCTTTATGGAGTAGTGGTTGTTCTATGGAAGCACTCTTATGTCTTGAGTGGTTAGCTTTGGTCTAGACTAAGGATGGGTCTTCTTAGGTCATTTAAAGATAAATTCATAAGGAACTTCTTATGACCTTGATTCAGAATTCCATTCCACCTTCTCCATCATCTATCTATGTTGCCCATGACTCACCTCATTGTTGGTGTCCATGTTCTTAATTTAGTGTCTTTGTTTGATATACTTAAATTCTTTGGTAGAATCTTCTCAGTTTTGGTCCTTAACTTCCATCAACCATTAATCACCTATGGGGCCAAAAAACTCCTTAGGTTGAGGTTACTTAAGGGCAGACAAGGCATGTGCCTGTTATGGGGAGCATCCACTTGCATATCTCTTGGTTTGGTTCATTAAGGATCTTATCTTTAGTTATTCTTGCAATCAAAATCTTTTGTACACCTATCTTCTGCATCCAACCATGTGCTCTAATATTTTTTTCAATGTACACATTCTCCATCAAATCAATTTTTGAGCTTTCAAAGATCCTCTTCAATGATTTCATCATATTCTTGTCTTTTCTTGAACTTCATGGACTCCAAATTCATTCAACATTTCCTTGTATTTTTCAAGATACTCCCATTTGAAAATTTTTCTTGCAACCCCATAAATGAGGCCTCGTTGATGAACTCTATGCGTATATGAAGCCTCGTATATGCAGCCTTGTCGACATAGCACAAAAATAATATAAATATGTGTGATCCCTTAGAAATTTGTGCATTTGCTCACAAATGCCAAGGAAGTTTTTCAAATTTTTAAAGCCCATAACTTCTTAACTGTTTATCCAAATCACTTCATTCTTTGACCTTGTAGCTATCAAAGGTAGGCTCTTAGTTGTGGGGGCCACAAATGTGCTATTTTTAACAAAAAAAATTTCACCATTTTTCTAACTCCCATAAAGGTTTAACTAAGAAATCAACATTTAAACACCAAATTATAGAAGTTAGGCTCTTCCAAAAAGCTTTGGTGACACTTATAATGAAAATTAATTAATAAAATAATCAATTTGCCATGGTCTAACCTTAGCCAAGTGTAACTAACTAATAAGATAAGGTATCCAAATATTCAAAGTTACAAATTATATTTACTAATCCATGGATATGTTGTGATTGCAAATTGGCACTGAAAGGTAAATACACCCAGGGAGGAGGATTGTCTCAACCAAGAGAGAAATGGCCAAGAACGGGAAGGGGCCAAGAAAAAGCCTAGGAAGAACCACTTGCAACCCATGCCATGGGTCCTCTTAAGGAAGAGGCCAAGGTGGAATCTATTTGTTAGATTTTAAATTCAACTGTAGCAATAGAATGTTCCCACTAGGATGAGGCACCAACTCAACTAGAAAACCTTGAGGTAGCCTTGATAGAAGCTTACCTGAATCAAATCAGATCAAGAGAGGTCCAAAAAATAGTGCTTTAGAAGTTAAAATTTGCCTCTTTCCTAGAGTAAACACCTAAAGAAGTACAAGACCAACTAAAGACCTCTCCTATGTGGCATGCTTTGACCACTAATTGGGCAGAGATGATGAAAGATAAAATGCCTTCAACAGCCATTAAAGAAGAGGAGTAGCAACCACCACCTCCACCTACCACTCAAGAAACTATGCCAGACATTGCTGCAATAGTCCAATGCTTGCATGAATATTGAGAATGACTCTTGAGTAATAAGAGCAATGAGCAGGCACAAGTAGCAGGGACCCATATGTGTACTAGCCAATAATGAGTCACCTAAATGAGGTGGCCCAAACAATTAGCATGATGGAAGGAGGAAAATCTATTTTCTTAGCCCAATGAACATAGTTGTCCATGAGGTCAAATCCTAGTTCTAGAGAGGTCATAGTATCTCTTGTAGAACAATAACCACTCCCAAAATTTTTGAAAACATCTCAATCTTCTCAGAGAAAGGAAAGGGAGAAATAGTGTTAGTGATGTAGCACCAAGGGTAGGAGATAGCAATAGAGGTGGTTGTTGATAGAATTGTTGAAATACTCAATGCACCTGTGACATTTGTACCAAACATAACTACACTCAAAGATGTGTAGATGTCTGTAAGAACCATAAGTGATAGATTAAGTGCAGCACAACATGAAGAATTGTTTGACCAACTAGTGGAAATCTGGCAAGTGCTTTTGGATGTCTTTGATCTTTTAGATAGTATTACTACAACCCAGTCAGAGTTGCTAGAGGCAGGTGGCAAAAAAATTATCTTGGAAGGGAAACTTGAAACAACCAAGGAGTTGAACAATGCTTGGTTATTTAAGTTGCTAAATTAAGAGCCCAAATTCCCAAACTTGCATTTCTAAACCTATCATTGACAAAAGATGAACCTCTTGAACAACTTCATACCAAATTGAAAGGGCTTAAGGGTGCGATGGAGATAACAGTGTTCTACCTATCCTTTATAGAGGCTACCCAACACAAGATTTAGAAGGCCTTAGATTTGACCCACTAGGAGAATGTGAAACTGATAGCAGAGAACCATTGTCTACAAAATATTGATGAGCATAAACAATAGTTGACTAACTTTATCCATCAATAGCAAGAGAAAATACCTAGAGGAAACACAAAGCTAAGGAGATTTTCAGTTGAAAACAAAAATCTCTTCATGGAGGAGGTCTGGGCACTTCACCAAAAGACTACAATAGAGCTAGTTGCCTAGAAATCAGAGGCTCTCAAATTTGAGAGAGTTAAGGATCATTATGGAGATCAACTTGATCTATAGAAAGAAGTTAATGAAAAGCACATCTAATTAGCAAAGGAAAAAGTAAATGAAACCATCCAATAAGAAAAAGAAGTTTGGTAACTTATCATTGATGAGATAGATGCCCACAATAAGGTAGAAATCCACATGAAGGAGTTGTAGATTGAGGAGATGACAGAATACATGGAGCTTGCTAATCTTTGATAGGAAAATTTGATTATGTTAATTGTTGGACAATCATGGTCAGAACTAGAGAAGTCAGTGGCTAGCTCGTACTTGTTATGTGAGGCCAAGTTCAAGAACCAAAAGGATACCAAGCAAAAGCTTACAATGGAAAACATGAAACTCAAGGTTCTTAAGGGCAAATACATTGATAAGAGATCTACTATAGAGAAATTGGCCAAAAGAATGAGTGACTTTTAGGAGCTGCAAAAAGTAGTCAAGGCATTCGATGTTGAGGGTAAATAATTCACTGCTTGGTTTGACAATGTTAAGGAGTTGTTCCTAGTAATGCCTTGTTCATGTGATATCACCATTGTAGCCCACATTGGTGATGTTGTGTGGACTATTAATGAACCTTGGAGAAAGGAAGAGAAGATGAAGACATTATTGGATGTTTTCATCTTCCACTAGAGGTTGCAGCTACAGCAGGACAACCGCCTTAGCCATCGCATGTGCCCGAAGTTGGTGAAGGTCCTTTAGAACCTCAGGAACCTCCACCACCTGGGACTATCTAATCTTCTCAACTGCCTTCATGCCATCAGAGGATGTGCTGTCTAGTTTTGAGTAGTCATGTCATGGTGTTCAATTTTGTGTCATGACCATAATTTTTGTAATGTTGTTGATTTGTACATTCAGGCACTTAGTTATGTCAAGTTAGTTCGTTATGTTAAGAGTTAGTCAATAATCCCATACCTTTTCAATTTTGTAAAGGAACTCGAGGATGAGTTTTTATTTAGTTGTGGGGGTATGATGAATCATTATTTTGTTGCATTGACAGGCCCCCATTGACGTGGCCTCGTCAATGGGGCCTCGTCTATGAGGTGTAGCCCTATTGATGGGGTCATGTCGATGTAGCATTTGTTGCATCTATGGGGTCTCGTCGATGTAGCACTACAATAAAATCTATAAATATGTGCTCACCAACAATGTTTATGGGATAAAGAGTCATAGTTGTAGTAGATCTCTTGTAGTTTTGTCATTTGAGAGTTAGAATATTTCTTTGAGTGCCCACAGCAGTTGTCAAAAAGTGTATGGATCTTTATTTAGGCACTGTTGTACCTAAACACACCAGTGTGAATGATAATAAAGATGAGCCTTTTGATCAAACCTTGCAGCACTTGGAATAGATTAATGATTCATTTATTGTTTTCATTAATTATGCAATTAATTAAGCTAAATTATACTTCAAGTAATTAGTTAATTAATTAAGATAAATAGATTAAACACATAAGTACAACCTCTTTGAGCGTAAACATGTATTTGCTTGGTAATCCTAGCAGCATTATTGCTTGGTTTGCTCAGTAGCATAATGCTTGGTAATCCTAATAGTGGATATATGGGTTCAAGATGTGTACAAAAAGTGGTACTAAATTCTTGTGTTAGGACTAGTTAGAGATTAGTTAATTAGTTAAATTAAATTAACTATTAAATTACTTCATTTCTCTATTTCAAGCACTAGGAACATAAAAAAACATAAAATAATAAAAATTAGATGCCTTGATTACACTTAACCATACCTTTGTGCATCACAAGTGTAATTGGGAAGATAATGAATGACTATTAGGGCAAAGTTCACTCCCTAGAATACTAATGTACTGGAAGACATAAAGTTTGTAGAATTTGACCAAATCACGTGTGAACACTTCGTGATTCATATGGTTGGGTGTAGGGGTACTTTGACCACTCATCACATAAGAACAAATAGGCCAAACCCATACAAAATTGACCTTGAATTGTAACCTTAATCATGCACTTGCACAATGTGCTCTTACGACATCTCTTGCCAATCTCATCCACTCATTAGATACTCATGATACAACTGGACAATATTTGTTGGAAAATAAAGACAATAATTCAAAAAAAAGAAATTTCTCAAGCTTAACTTAAAGATCCTGACGAGTGGCAAGGTATCCCTATGCTCAACCATACGAATATGAGCATACATGCATGATCCGGTTGAATTTCAAGAACTAAGTACTTATGTGCCTTTGTGGAACAAGGACGAGTTGATGAATCGTTGCCTTCCCAAGCTTACTTGTATGGCATGATTGTATGGTTAAGTAAACTTGAGGTACATAATTTTTATGGCTTTTATATTTTTATGTCCTAATGCTATAAAGGGAGGAGAGAGATAACTAAGTAACTAATTTAATTTAACTACTCAACTATGCTTTAACTATTCCTAACACCAGCATCTATTCTCACTTGTCGTACACATCCTGAACCAGTGCAACACTACTGGGATTACCAAACGCTAATCATTATTGGGTTACCAAGCATTACACGCATGCTTGAAGTGGTCATGTTGAGTGTGCTTACTTAGAAGAGTTGTAGGGTGAGAGTGAAAACATTAATTAACTAAGGAAATAATTAAGTAATAGTAATTAACATTAATTAATCTATTCTAAATGCTGGAAGGTTTATCACAAAGTTCATCTTTATTGTCATACACAAGGTATGCTTAGGTATACAATTCTTGAATAAATATTTGTTCACTTTATGACTCCTATTACGGGCACTCAGAAATAATTCTATCTTTGGAAAGAGAAAAAGGCAAGAGTTTGGGTAAGGGACTAAGACTAACTACCAAAACCAAGTGCACGCACCTCTTATTTATAGGCAACAGGGTAGGTCCCAATATCAGATGCCTGATATAGTGTGGAAGGCTCCGGTATCGCAGATGCGATATCGTGGTTCATCAGATCACAATATATTTTTATCTTTTCTTGGCTTTTCTCAACTATTTTCCAATTTGGAGCTACCAAATTGGAAGTTTCCCCTTGTTGTATAGATCATCCCCATATATTTTAAGATGTCTTACTATTAACTCTAGCTTGTAGATGAGATGTCTACTTTGGCTATGGGATGTCTCCTCTAGAGATGGGACATCTCGTTTGCTTATGAGATGTCTCCCTGGGGACATCTCCTCCACCAATGAGACATCTTCTTCTTAGGCAAGATATCTCTTCTAAAGTTGGAATGTCTCCTATGAAGATCTATCTCTCAACTAAGATGTTTCCATACAACCTAAATCCTATAAAATTCATCTATATTATATAAAAAAGGAATCAGAAGAGGCTTCCCTACACTAATACAACCAACACATATCCATGTAACTACAAAATGTATATACATAGTATACTATATTTAAGATCACATTTATGCTCCATTTGAACCAAAATATTTAGCAAACACATCCATCTCTCTCATGAACATATATAGAAGTATAGACAAGAGTGTGGAACTAAGATTACCATCACCTCTCTCAAGCCATCAATCCTATTATATTCTTGGATTCATTGCCTATAAATAAAGGGATAAGTATAAAAATCAATAGAAACCTTTACATATCCCTTATAGATGTAGTCTAATGTTATGCTGGAGGTGAGATGTGGGATTCCATGGATAACCTGCATCAAGATCAGTACATCACATCACATCACCATACATAATTGCAATCTCATCCAAACTATAAGCATAATGTCACAACAAATAGCACATCTCTACCAAATAAAATTACAATCCATCGTAAGCATATGGAAAATACATTTTGATTACACTAACAATCATCATGGGTTATTTACAAATGCACAATACACAAATCATGTATCCTTCCATGTCAATTAGTGCATAACATAAATATCATCCTACACATATGACACAAATTCCTAGCAACTAGTGTTCTAAAGGACCAGAAATATCATCTTAAATATGTTACATAGTTTCCAACAACTAGTGCTTCAAAGGAACAAACATATCATCTCAAACATATTACATAGTTCCCAAAAAAATAGTGCTTTAAAGGACCAAGCATATCATCTCAAACATCTCACATAGTCCCTAATAACCAATTTTTCTAGGGATCACACCATACAACATACAATACATCATACATTGTCCTTGTGCTAACCATTACATTCACACTTTTTGTATAGCATTCTATCATTAACATGAATACTCATAAATCATTGCAATGCTTGGAAGTCTTTTATTAGTCTCATTACTTATATTACTACCGGTGTTAGTGCTTACTGCTTCATGTAACCCCAGGGCACTAACCTTTTAAACGATAGATCCATGCATGTCTATATTCCCCAAGATCTCATACTAGTCATAAGCCTTGCCTATACTTTTCCATTCTTAGCATGAGAATTGAGATAGGAGCCTGACTAATGCATCCTAATAGGGATTAACCCAACTCTTCTAAGGTGGTTCATCATGACTTGGTCCACATCCTTGTGTCGGTTTCACTAATACACATGCATATACACATAATATAAATAACATGTAGTTCATAACATGTCATAATCCAATTGATTGATAAGTAGTCCAAGCATTCACTGATTCTAAGCAATCATTGCTATAAGCTTTAATTAACAAACTAGCAACCATACATTCAATACATGCATGTAACTATCATGTACCATACGACACATATCTCAAATAGATAGGTATACAACATCGAAGTTAAGCACAATTATTTGAGGCCCGTAATTATAATTAGTCTAGCCATGACCTTAGTTTCAACTCGTGATGCGCTCATGATAATCATGTATAAAGGATCATGAGCTTAATATCCAAGCCCAAAAACTCATGAGAACTCATGCTAGGGAAGAAAAATGCTCTCAAAACTCACCCCCGTTATGTACAACTCACATTGGGTTAAAATTAGAAATTGAAACGTACAATGATCTTGACACACCTCTAGGGCCCCTTGTTTCTTCATTAACAAGTAGTGTCCAATGCTCTACCCACATGAAGAAAAATGTACACAAATTCAAAGTATTGTTATTTATTTATTTTAGTTGATAGACAGATGTAAACTATTTTGATCCCAACTCATCTTTATTTTGTCTAAATTTCTTTATTTTCACTATGGGAAATGACTTATCAAGTTTCCCAAGTATGGCTTCAATTATTTCCTATAAATTTTAAGGCCATACATAAATGAAATGGCCTATTTTAAAGGTAATAAATTTGACATTTATTTGCAATTTCATGATTTTTCATATTTCCTTCTTCTCTCTTTTACACATCTATAACTAGTATCAACTTCCATTCTTAATTATAAATTCATTATTATTAGTCATCTGTACAACCAAATTATCAAGCAACCATCATATTAAATGAATTATCAAGTTTTCAATAACTCATTTTCTCATAGTCTAGAATTTCAAACATTTCAAAATTATCACATTTAGAAGATCAAGAGTCAAAATTGCATAAGTCAACAATTCAAAAGGAATTTTTTAATACTCTTAACCTTCCTAAGATGACTGCACCATGTATTCATGTAAAAATATCCAATATTAAGCATCATGACCATGGCATGCCTGGGACATGACCTGTGCCCCTAAAAACCTACCACTACGATCTATGTAACTTGTGCTCATATAAGAAGAATAACAATGGGGAAAAATTACACACACCAAAAATGACCTAAATGTAAATCCAAATTAACTTACATAATAAACACAAAGTCTTATTGGCACCTAGAGGACTAACAATATATCTTTGTTATTCCTGAGGCACATGATGCATCCATAATCCATAATCTAATTATAACTCATCACATAACACAACATGAGCCATGTACTAGAACCACACATACATACACTAATCATCACCATTCACATCATAGAGATTCTAACTATCCCAATAGAATCCCTATGATCATGCACATAAATCAAAATGTCAATAAATAGGAAATAAGTAAAGACACCAACCTAAAATTTGGAACCATTTTAAAATTGGAAACTATAAATTAAAACAACAAAATTCACCCAATGAAGTTCTAGATTCTTCAAAATCCAAACCAAATCTTCTAGATCATAGCCTACCTAGCACTAACTTCCCAACATCCTAGAAATCACAAAAATCAACTAATAAATGATGGAAATTAGAAGAGAAAAAGAAATGCTACATAAACCTAAGATCAAGAACAAGAGAATTGGAAAATTGGTTTATGTTTTATTCAAAAAATAATATATAAATCACTTTATTCACAATTTCTATTTTCTAAGGTTTCTGATCACTTTTCCCTATCCCAACTAATACCACAAAACCCACACTGCATAGCATGCTCTTAAAACATCCAATTAAAATACAAACTCAGCTTACTAACATCATAATCCATCTATCACATGTCTACAAGACCATATGACTATCATATCATATACTATCTAACCACATGACACCATAGGCATATCATACCAAATATCATGATCTCATACCATGATTAATCAAATAACATTGACTTGTAATCACAAAGCATGGTTAGTCAAACAACACTAGTAATATGCACATAACACATAGCTATGACATGTATTGTAAGATCATACATGAATGCTACTCAATATTCCCACACAATCCTCTCAACCTACCAGTCATAACACTAAACTAGACATTTACCAAGATTAATGTGCATAGTAATGTCATCATAATAACATGGATAACCATAATATTAACAATTATCATAAAATATCATTAGAGTAATCTTACTAGCTATATGTCCCCTATGACCCCCATCCAAACTAATCACACATATATAATGTAGCATGATACTATGGGATCCTATCGTGAGGGGCTATAGTTATGTTGAAATATAGTTATGATATACTTCAGTTATATCCAAATTATTATGTTAGGTGGATGAACTAGGGGTATATAGTCATATTTTTATTTCTAGCAACCCTTCATTATAATAAGCTTTCCCAATGAGTGTGATTAATCTAGTAAACTTGTTGCTTTGCATGTAACAAATTATAAATATTCAATGAAAAATAGATGATGAGTGGCGAGGTACCCCTACACTCAACCATACGAATACGAGAATTTCACACACGATCCAGTAGAACTCCGCAGATGGGCTAGCTGTGGTATCTAGATAGTTACTTGCTAATCATAGTTTTTTGTCTTCCCACCTAGACTAGTATTTGCTTTGTCACATATGGTTTAGTCCAGAGTGAGGTGTATGATGTAGTTTCTAACCTAGTGCTACTCCTGGAGGCAATGGAAAATAACCTTAATTAAGCTAGGAGGAAAAGGGAAAGAGAGAGTTAAGCTAATATGAAGTTGGAGAGAGAATCTAAGCTAGCCTAAGTGCGATGAGTATTCATTCCTTAATCAGCCATATACACCTTGACTACCACTAGGATTACTAAGCACCTGGCCTAGGTATGCTACTGGGATACTAAGTAGTCACACTTAAATGCTCATACTCATTTCACGTTTAAGGAGTTTAGGGTGAAGAGATATTAACTACGAAAGCAATAAATAACAATAACAATTAAATAATTAAACTAAGTGAATGTTGCAATGATGAAGTAATCTCAATCTTTATTTCTGTTCATGTGTGCGTCCAAGTACGTCACACTCAGATAAAGAATGTCATACAATTACAATCATTACATTGCAGGCATGCACTAGGAGAAAGAGTTGAGAAAAAATAAGAAAGACTAAAAATGAAAACTAATTTCTAACTAAAAAAACCTCCTTTTTCACCGTGTGCCTAAGGTGTATTTATAAGCCTGCATAGGAGCCACGATATCACGTATATGATATCGTGAGCTAGACCATGATATTGCAGGTGCGATATCATGACCTAATGAATCATGATTCATCATACCCCCATGACTGAATGAAAAATCATCCTCAAGTTAAAAAAATGATAACAAGCCCCATTGATTACATAGTGGATAGGTATGGGATTATTAATTGACTAGGTATTTATTCATGCCGCAGTGGAGAGCTCAATAGAACAAAATTAGGACACAACACAAAATTACAAAATTGCAAAATTGTAAACTTTATTTGGCTCATGTGGTTCTAGGTGGCATTGGCTCCTCCATGGGTTGCTTCCCCTTGTCCCATGCTCCAAGTTTTGGAATTTTATGACTCTGAAGTAGTGCCTGGAGCTTTTCCTCTTCCGTTCAGGGATCCTGTGTCATCCATGCTGATGCTCCAATGTTTTATGGAGTCGATACCTCCCATGGGCATGGTAGTTATAGGAACATCTTATTCGCTTTGATGTACCAGGCCACAAACAATCATCGTTCCTTCTCATAGGCTCTAGGTTTATCCTTGTACTCTTGAAAATCCATAAGCCAACAAGCCAAGTTTGCTATGACATCTCTCTGGCCTTGGTAGCTAGTCTTAACCACCTCTAGTTTAGAATTTATGACTTCTAACTTCTGCAATTTTTTCTTGTGCGCTACAAATTTTGCTTCATATTTGGTGTAGGTGGCAGCTACCTACTTTTTGAGCTCTATTTTTAGACGTCTTGCTATCAACATGGCTAGATTGGCATACAGCAGGTTTGCCAATTCCATGTACTCTGTGAGGTCTTTAATTTACAGGTCCTAGCTTTTAAGTTTCTCCTGGTGGAAAAATGCATATATGTCCAATATGGCCTACCAATTAGTCTGTTGAGCACCGAAAGTGTTGATGTGGGCCTTAGCCATATGGATTTCCTTTTCTATGACTTGCTTGTACATTCCCACCTGGTCTTTGAAGTGCTCCTTTAACTTTACATGTCTCTTGGCTTTATTTTTCCACATGCTTATTTCAATGGTCATCTTTTAATGGATTATGTGTGCCTCCTCCATTGAGAGGGTTCAAGTCTCTCTAGCCAAGCAGTTCATGTCTTGGTTGACCTTGACCAACTATTCTTGTAATTACTAAAATTTTTCCTCAAGAACATTCTTATATTTTTCCATAGTGATCAACTGAAGGTTGTCAGCAGCAAGTTGTTTATTCTCCTCCTGTAAGGCTCTGAGTACCTTGGTGTGTGTGTAGGTTTGTGCTTGTGCCTTGGAGGCATCCCAGTCGACCTTCTCTGTCTCCTCCACCACTATTTTATTGTCCGCCAACAATTTATTAAGCTGCTTTGTCCTAAAAGTGTCTAGCTGGTCTGTGGGGACAAACAAAGATGGATCCTGCTATGCAGCTTGCAGGGTGATGAGCCTCTCTTGTAGTCTTGTTAACTCCACTTCCGTGGGCTTGGCCCTAATCTCTGCCATGACCAACTTTACTTTGGTGGAGATGAGGTCTGATTGTGCTGCTGTGACATCTTATGGAATGTTAGACAAGGATGTCATTACTTGTCCTATTTGTAACAATCAATCAAGGACATCCTCATGGTCCGCAAGGTTCATTGAGGCACCGGCTAGAGTTTGAGCATCTTCTCCTGTGAAATTTGCTGATGGCACAACAGGGACATTAAAAAATTCTTTGATGTGTTCTGCGACCACTTCTGCTATTCTAGCTGCATCCTAGTGCTGCATGATCACCACTATGGCCCCTTCACCTATTTCCAATTGCACCTAGAAAGATGTAGCGTTCCCTAAAATCTGTTGTGACCAATGAGTCTTCCCTCCTCTTGTTTGGATGGACACCTCATCTCATGTGTGATCGATAGAAACTAAGGATCATACGGTGTCATCGATGATGTAGAAGAGATTAGCATCATCACGACTTCCCCAAATGACCGTCTTAGCGATGGCCTTAAGGTGGCTCATTGACGGTCAATAATCCTGAAACACCACAAAAATCTTTTAGTTTAGCATCTGTCTCATAAGAAGCAGATCCCCATGACTCACAGGCGGCTTCGGCTAGATTTGAGGTCACACAGGGCATCTGTCTGGTTAAGTGTTGTGCCAGCGTATACGCCCAACTTTAAACTGTGGTGTGCCAGCGTCTACGCCCAGCGTCTACGCCCAGCGTCCTCATCCAGCGTCTACGCCCGGCGTCTACGCCCAGCGTGTATGCCCAGCTCTCCGGCGTATACGCCCAGGTACGGCAGAGGCACACGCTCGACGACAAGATCTCCAATGCAACATGAAGATTACACCGAAGAGCAAGGATTGAAGCAAGTGGACATCCTTCGACGTATACGCCCAACATTCACCAGCATATACGCCCCAGCGTATACGCCAGCATCTATCCGTCTACGCCCAGCGTATACGCTCAGCGTATATGCCCAGCGTATACGCCGGCCTGTTGTAACGTATACGCCCGGCGTATACCATGTTTCTAAATTGTAACGCCCGATCTATACGTCACGTGTCTCCCCGTCCGCTTTTCCCGGTAACCCTACCCCTATAAATAGCCCAGTTTTCCACATTTCTCGGCCTGGCAGAAATTTACCAGAGTAGACCCAAAGTAATTACGCTGCAAAAACCCTCTTACGCTTACGCTTACGCTGGAAGTCCTGCACGCTGAGCACAGTCCGTGCTCCGCCTACCGTGTCAGTTGGCTGCATCCCTCCATCCACCGGGGCTATACGTCCGCCTTGTGTCCCTACACAACTGTGTTAGACCGGTGCACAACATTTTAACTCTATAATCCATTGTTTACGCTTGTTGCAAGTTCTTTTACAGTTTTACGTTAATTTGGCCCGCGCCTCGTTTGCGGCTGTTTACGTTTACGCTCCGTGTTCCGTTTGCGTCCGTGGACGCCCACTGTTTACGCTTGTTGCAAGTTTTACAGTTTTACGTCAATTTAGCCCACGCTCCGCTTACGCCCGCTTACGTTTACGCTCCGGCAGCGTCCGTGTACGCCCACTGTTTACACTGTTTACATTTGTTTATGCCCTTTGTATTTGGTTACGCTGTTTACGCCTGTATACACTTACGCTGGGCCTATTTCTGTTTACGCTATTCACGCCCAACGTTGTTTACGCCCCTCTACGCTTACGCCGTCTGCGCCTGTTTCGCCGTTTACGCCCTGGTTTACACATAACCCAGCGTATAACACCTCGGTGGCGCTCGGGGAAGTCCTTGTTTGATCCGCGTGCGGACCATTCAAGGCACTCTACCTTCGTCCACTCCAGCTCGCCCTCAAGTGGAGGCAGGGTCAACTGTGCTTGCCCGCTGATCTTCCGGTGCCCGCAACGTTCCAGCCTCGCACCGACGATTTCGGTCGGCATAGTTTTTGGCGCTAGAAGGAGGGCCCTTCACGCCTACGCTCATCAGCGTCTTCGCTGCTCTGTTCAAATTTGACACGGTGTTTATGCTAACGATTCTTCAACGTCGGCACACAAACCCTAGCGTATACGCTACACACTTACGCTAGCGTTTACGCTGCAGAAAAACCCTAGCGTACACGCTACACACTTACGCCAGCGTTTACGCTGTAGACAAACCCTAACGTATACGCTACACACTTACGCCAGCATTTACGCTGCAGACAAACCCTAGCGTATACGCTACACGCTTACGCCAGCATTTACGCCGGATACTTAGCCTGTAGATTCGTCTACGCCATCGCATACACCGTTAGCCACATCAATCCCGCACACTCGAACCGTCTATTATCATGAATCCGATCAACATCACCGCTACTACTACCCAGAACGTTAACATCTCAGACACAACAGCTGCCCAACAATCTATCACACAACATATGGGAGGGCAATCCACAATGGGGCCCCGTCGGTCATTGAGGTTGCAAGGGAGAGACCCTGCCGCTAACATTATAAGCCAAGACGAGTATAACTTTATCTGCATTAAGATGCAAGCAGGCCTGGCAGTAGATCGGGCTGAAATGGAGGTAAAGAGGCAATTTGAAATCTTTTACAGAGGGGGGTATGAATTCATCCCTTCCCCGTACGACGTAATCCCCATTCCGGAGCAATTCTCGGAGCTCTTTACGCAACTCCTTCTACACAGGAGCCAATCGTTAGACCAAGTTACGATAGAACCACAACGGGACGAAGAGGACGAATTCGCTGCGCAATCTGAGCATGAAGACTCCTATCATACTCTTAGTCCACATAACCACATAAACCCCATATTTAACCCGGACGCAGGGGAGACCATACCCCTCCAACCCGTTACCTCTGCCCACACCCAAACATTGTTACAAGAAACATCCACGTCAGCTCAAATTCTTCCCCAGGGCAACCCTTTGCCCAACGCCTTCCCTTTTACAGCTGCAGGTTCATCCTCACAAGCACCGCCCCCTCACAGTAACCTAGGGGTGACGTTCCAGGCCCAGTCCCAAGTGGTAAGAATGCCACACTTTATACCTGTGTCCACACCTGCCCACTACATCCCGCATATCCAAACGCATGCACCCCCTTTCACTGTCGTAACCCAACAAGGGGCCTCCTCATACAACATGGCCGGACAATGGCCGATGACGGGCACGACCTCACATCAGGTTTCCCACCACTACGTACCACCCCACACGGTGCCACCAACTCATGTGCCTCAGGCACAGCCACAACCACAGCAGCAACAACCTCCTCTCTATAATGTAGTGCCCCTAATGCCATCTACCATACACTTTTCGCAAACGCAACCCCCAACAATGCAACTTTCAGCCTTCCAGCCCACCGTTCAACAGTCTAACCCATACAGCCTATCCCAAGCCCAAACCACCTTGCTCCCAAACGCTCAGGATTGGGCAGATGCCAAAAGAATGATGCAGGAATTGACAGATGAGGTAAAGCGTCTCAAAACCATCACCGATGGGGAGATGAAAGTGGTAGACTTCTACAATGAAGACCCTATTAGCTCCTCTGTCCCGCCTTTAACCTTGCCCAAAGGTGTTCCCCTGCCAACATTGACCAAATATAACGGTGAGACAGATCCTAACGCTCATCTCATAACATTCCGGTTGGAATGTGCACTGCTCCAAGCTTGGCCCCACGCTGTCCTCCGGGTGTTCCCCATGTCCCTTACGGGAAGGGCACTCGATTGGTACCGCGCCTTACCTAGGAACTCCATCTGCGCTTTGGATGACCTCATACGCCAATTTGTGACCCAGTTCAAGTATAACTTGAAACCCGAGCCAACGCTAGATAGCCTCATGCAGATTAAGCAGGGGCCTCTCGAACCGGTCCAAAAATTCATTCAAAGATGGAGCGCAGCTCTGAACGAGCTTCATGAACCGATCTCCCCATTTTACTTACTCACGATCCTAAAAGGGGTCGTCAACGATTTCTTTAAATCTAAACTGTATTACCTCAATGCGCGAGATCTCAATCAGGCGTTCGAGCAAATTAAGAACATTGAAGAAGCTGCCCAAAATAGTCACGATCCAGCCTACACAGCCTTTAAAAATCAACATACTAAGAAAGAAAAAGAAAAGGCTAAAACCACTATAGCAGCTGTAGCAGGGACGCAACAATCAAAACCACCGATGCCACCTACTAACTACTATCACCCCCCGCCCGCAACCAATACATAGGAATCATCATCGCAATAGAATCCGACAAACCGTACACGGAATTTTGAGAGGAAAGAACCCTCTCAATACACGCCTCTGCCAATGAAGCCTTCCCAACTCTTCGATCAACTCTTAAAGGCTGGGTTGATGAACCACAAATAATTATCCCCTGTGGCCATACAAAGACACGACCGATTCTGTCAACTCGTACAGAATCCAAGCCTAGCAACGCCAGATGAGCCCCCCGTGCCCAAAGGATTCCGGATGGATCGCTTTTGCGACTATCATCAAAGACCAGGGCATGGGACAGATTACTGTTTCACTTTGAAACAGGATATCCAACGGATGATTGACGAAGGTAACATCACGTTTGACAGAGCTAACCCCATCCAACCACAAAATCAGACCATGGGGGTGTACCAAGACCCCCTAAACACCAAGGAGGCTCCATACATAATTAGCACGATTTACTGTGATGATGACCTCGACATGCCCCACATTAATACTATATACCCCGAAAACAAAGAAACATCTTACAAGTCGTTTGTAGTTCAGGTCCCTCCCGTTGAGTCCGCACTCGCACCCCAGACATCCCGCACCCCGCAGCAGCCGTACGTAGTCCGCGTGCCCTCGATTACACCCGCCTCCAACATGACGACGCGCCAACAACCCTACGTGGTGCGCATCCCCCCCGTTAATCCCGCGAATACAACGACACCATACGCTCGGCCTGCCCCCTTTGTAGTCCGAGTACCACCCGCAGTTGCAATGACGGAGGTCCCATATCCACTAAGGCCAACTCCATACGTCGTCCGGGTGCCCGCACAGGCTCCTGCCCAGCCGTACCCGCAACCCCGCCCTGCTCCATATGTCGTAAAGGTCCCTGGGCAATCCCAGGTTTCGAGGCCAAATCCACCTCCGCGTAGCACGTGAGAACGCCTAGCGGACAGGCTCACATGCGAGCGCGTGGAGAGAGAACGCCAACGGCTAGCCGTGGGGCCACCTAAACCAACACCTCTTAGCTCCATACCCATGGCATCATCTGACAATCTACCTGACGTAGGCAGCAGTGAAACCTCTCGGACGCACGAACAACGTGAAACTGCTAACATCCGCAAGAACGACAAACCACAGAAACGCGAGATAAAACTCCTAGGCCCGATGGACCCGGTCCCTCTTAACCAAAACGCTCCTAACAGCAGAGATTTCGCGACGGTCCTGACGCAAGTCACTCAGGCATTAAAGCAAAAGAACACGTCTCTAAGCTTATATGATTTAGTGCTGACTTCCCAGACTCACCGCGAAGCTCTTGTACGTATGTTAACATCTATCTCGGTTAGTGAGGATTTGCCTTCGAGTGAACTAGCAATCCATGCGGTGATGTACCCTCCTCGCGGGGTCAGCCCTAAGGCCTTAAGCTTCCGCGATGAGAGCATCAAAATAGATAAAACAACGGGTGAGACGACGACGACCCCTATGTTTATAACCATACGTATAAACCAATTTAAGATACATATGGTACATGTAGATGATGGGGTAGCCACTAACGTTGTACCATATCCAATCATCGAACAATTGGGGCTTACAGACTCGATCAAACCCATGACAACCGCTTGTTTGAAATCCTTCAGCGGGTCGTGCGTATTAGTCAAGGGCACGATAACCCTTGACTTTATAGCGGGAGACCAGTTTCCTACATCCGCTGATTTCTTGGTAGTTGATGAGATGCCAGGGTTCAATCTCATCTTAGGAAGACCCTGGTTAGCCCAGTTGAGAGCCGTATCATCCCCCATACATCAGGAGATTCACCTGCCCTACGAGGGTGGAGAAGTCATTATACATGGGGAAGCGATCGTTCCTATCATCTCATCAAACTTAGACATAGAGCAAGGGTCGGAAATAGAGCTCGAAAAGCCTAGCCCAAGTGACAAGAACCCCCGATCACCAACTGAATGCAAGCCCTCTGTCACAGATCGAGAATCTCCTAACACCGAAACGCCACCATCTGACACGCCACACCTGCGGCCTCGTGAAGAAGACAACGCAGGAACAATGACCGATACCGAAGTGCTCGAAAATACAACCACTGAAAACATTCCAACAAACGTCCCCTGGGCTAAATTGCCATTCAACATAATCAGCGAGGGAGACGCTGAGTATAAAATAGTACCTGTCAGTACACCCTCTGACGTAAAAATAAAGAATATCAAAAAATAATTAAAATAGAAAGCAAATCCTTAGTCCGAAATGACGTTAAACTATAAAAAGTCCGAAATGACATTAAACTATGATAAAACAAAAAAAAACAATTAAAAGCCACTCCCGGTCCGAAATGACACTAAACTATCATGTCCGCAATGACATAAAACTAGCCACGATCAGCAATGATCGGTTACCCGAGAAATCTATCCGCGTTCTCCAAAACATTCCTTGATTACGCATGCGGCCCGAAATGGCGATAAACTACGCATGGGGCCCGAACTGGCCATAAACTAGTACCAGCTTTTCGTTCTACTTCTAATCGCTTCCTGTATCGCACTTAAAACAAAAAATAAACCAAAATATTTTACATTTCTACGACATGTTAAACCCAAAATCAGCAACAAAATATATATAAATATATATATATGCATGTTATTATATACAGTCAACAATCTCTGTTCATTTCATAATGTTCAAGTTACAGTCTCAGTACAAGTTTGAATTGAAAAACGAGAAGTGCTAAAATGCTAAGCATTTGGGGCATGAGGATCATCCTCCTCGGGCCCACCAGCATCAGACGCCCCTGCTCCACTGGGGCCAGCTTCTCCAGTCTCGTCCCCACCTTCATCCTGAAAAGACCAAAGAGGAAATAATCAACACAAAGATGAGCGAATGTCAAAATTTCAAACATTAATCAATCAATTAACTCCAAAAAGAGACAAAACGCTTACCATAGGAGGTCCCCCCAAGCCGAATTCAAGCCGTCGTAGGATCTCCTCTTCAGGAACGCTTGCCCAGTCTGTCCCATCGAGACCCAAGTCGATATCAGCCAGGGCCTTTCCTTTGTCAACGTCTGACCAGGTGGGACGTTTCAAAGGGAATTCGCCCACCGACACCTCCCCAGAGGCTGTCGTTATCCGCCGTTTAGGAGACTCCATCTCTACAATTGTGTTCTGGGCGAAGGTGTCGAAGGCGGAGCGCAGACCAAGACCCTCCACAAACATCTCTAACTGTCGCTTCTCAATAGAAACCTCTTTTAGCGACTTCTTGTATTGGTGCTTGTGGTTCTTTTCATCTTGCCCCCATTTGCGAACTTTGGAGGCGAAAGCCTTCCAATCCTGACATTTGGTGTTCAGCAAATCAATTTGGGCTCTGCGCTCCCCTAGCCTCCGTATCAGCCCTGCATGGCGATTGAGAAGGTTCCAATACCTTGTATATGTGACCTCGGAGGTCCGCCAAGTGCGATCATTATTTAATCTAGCTGCGGCAAACTCATATCGAGCCTTCAAATCGTCACGTTCCGTTGACAATGCAGCATTCTCCTTCTCTTTCGCCTGAATTTGGAGCCATAACTGTTCAATGGATCTCCTGCACGTCCATACCGTTTTGGCATTATGAACGAAGCCCTCTGCTACCTCTTCATAAACAGGTCTAGGCACTTGTTCAATCTCAGGAGATAGTGTAGGCAAACTCTCCATAACGACGGGCTCGGACGGGTCCCACCTCAGTTGGGCACCTGTCCATAGGAAAAGACAAACGTTAGAATAAACAGAATTGGGCATCAGCCTCTAACATAGTGAAAGTCTTTCAGTGCATCTGTACCTATGTCAGGATTGATCCGTTCGATCCGCTCGACAACCTCTTCAGCCACCCCAGCTACGAAGTCCCTTTTACTCGGCATTTCCATCCAAGTAAAAGGTCCATCAGTGCGTGAGCCACTCGCCTTTGGAGGCACCTCGGGGGGGATCTCAGACTCCTTTTCTGGGACGGTCTCGCTTTCCTCTGAGTCAAACAGAAAATTCGCAATAAGGTAATTCAGGAATGTATTAGGCTGCATAACTGAGTAAAGAGACATACCGTTCCCTCTGATTTCCTCTTGCGTCGGAGGGTCTCCAAGATCAAGGTTCCCTGTAAGAAAGCTGTTGAACATTTCTTGAGTTTCCGCTTGATCGTTCAGGGGTTCAGTACCTCCAGTTCCTCCAGTCCCTTCCCCTAGCAATTCCGTTCCTCCCGCCGGGTCGGTTAACTCCTCGTCTTCTGGTATAGTCTGCAAGTCGTGTCTCTTAACTGCTCAATTCAAAACAAAGGAAGTCAGTTGCATACAACC
>MNCI01020228.1:245258-256186 GCA_015680685.1 Gnetum montanum | reverse complement strand
TAGTCTGTGGAATTTGACTAAATTTTGCATGAAACACTTGTATTCATATGGTTGAGTATAGGGGTGCCTCGTTGGTCATCACTAAGGATGATGAATGTTAATTTCTAGCTTGTCTTACATGTCTTGAAGTCATGTATCCACTACTAGGATTACCAAGTGTTATGTTATTGGATGAACCAAGCAATAATGCTACTGGGATTAGTAAGCAAATACGTGTTTATTCTTGAAACTAATTGCACTCATTCCACCAATTGATTAATATGGATAAAAATGTAAATATTAACTAAGTACATCAAAAGTAAATTACATTGAAAATAAATTTATTCCAAGTCAAAGTGCTGCAATGAATATGAATCATTTTCAATCTTATTTTCATTCATGGAATGTGTCCAAGTACAATGCCACTCACATAATATGTGGTATAATTAACTTAAATCCATGTTGCAGGAATTCACAGACTATTTGCTAAGATTATAGAATAAAACTAAAGAGTTTGGCTTTACTATTGACTAAATGGTACCAAATATGCCACAGATGCTTGCATATTTATAGGCAAATAAGAACATTGCATCAACGGGGATGCGTTAACTCATTTGAATACATTGACAAGGATGCATCAATGCAACTAAGTTATAGTAGATGCAATGTAGCATCTACGATATAGTAGATGTGATGTAACAACTACAATGTAGTAGCCAACTAAGATATGTTGACATCGATGTGTCAATGCAAATGTGATGTAGCATCTATGATATCTTAGGTAACTAATACACTTGAAAAAGCAATGCTTCATCATATCTCCATGAATCATCTACTTGACATATCAGGTTTTATCATATCCCCATGACTGACTAAAAGCTCATCCTTGAGTTATATATAAATGGGTGAAGTTCTATTACAAAAATTATAGGATGAGCCAAACTTGATTGGCTACCATTACAAAATTGAAGTGTTGCATTATATAATTTTATTTAAATGGTTTTATTAAAAAATTACAAAAAGGCTAGATAGACATATAATTTTACAAAGTTTTAGAAGTCTTAAAAATTCCATCAATAATGAATCTTCATGTTGTTACTAGTGGTGGTAGATTTTCCAAACTTGATTATTATGTTGATACTTTTCTTTTTTGCAAAAAAATTTTTGAATGATGGACTAAAATTTATCCTTATCGTCCCATGGGTTTTTAGCCAACAAACATGTGATGTTTGAGCTTTAATTCTTGTATTTGCTATTTTTCCATGGGCATGTCCTCCTCTTGGCCTCTTTTCCTTTCCTTGTGAGACCTTCAATCTTAGGAATTTCTTTTAACATCATCTACAATCACTAAAGGATCAATGTTAGTTTTGGTAATTTTCCTTAATGATTTATCCTTTTTGGATCCTTAGTTAGCTCAAAATTTAAAATAAATTTAGCATTTAAACTTAACGTGATTACAAAATAATGTTCCCAAGGCTCTTAGGTAACTAAAAGCATTAAGTTGTTTTAGTCATTTTATTACTTTTACTATTAGTTACCATATCACATCCTTAGCCCCATGACAAATGAGCTTAACTCCAAAAGCTCATAATTTCTTAAACTAAATCAAAGGTATGGTTCACAAGATGGCCAAGAAAGATTCAATTTGGAGGATTTTTCAATATAAAAGCATGAAAAATAATTGAAATTAATGAGAAGTATTCTCAAAATCATGCATAAATTTAGAGAAGTTGTCCATGATGTTCTTGAAGATGTGATGTTTTGGTTAAAAACCATGATTAACAAAATTCATGCAAGTGGGCACTTCCCAGAGTAGGCTCTTGCTTTAATGCCCTTGCATAACCACTTCTATAGATGTTCATGGGCATCTTAGAAGTTAAATGTAGATTATGTGTTTGTTCCAATCAACATATAATTACATTGGTTAGGATCCTACACTATACTATACCAAGCCATTATGCACATAACTACATGCAATAATGAGATGAATAATGGAACGAGAATGAATTATAGAGATTGGGACATAATATAGCTTGTCTTATCCATAATAGATTCTTGTGTCACTTGTGATTAGGATGACCATCATACCTATCTATCCCAGTTTCAAATCAAATCCATACATTTGCTAGTGACATCACATTACATCATCCTAAACTTGCCACCATAGGACCACCACAACCATATAAAAGCATCATTACATAATAAAATAAAACAAGGAAGTAGTTTTGATTGATTAATTAATTAAACATTAAAATTTGAGAAAACTTATCCATTAGTTAAAGGAGTTTCTTTAAGCATGGGTATCATGTCTTTCTAGTCACATAGTCAATGTTAATCCCACTAAAGGAGTACCTTCATGCATGGGTGATATGTTTTTTCTAGTTAGATAATGAGACTAGTTCAAGATGCCTTTGGAATTCCTAGAAGTAGCCTACCTTTAGGCATGGCTAACACGTCTTTCCAATGGTACCCTAGGAATCAATTTTCTTTTATGAATTAATTAATGAGTGACTTATGGTTTCCTTTCTAGAGCACTATTGATGAGCGGTGAGGTACCCCTATGCCTAACCATATGAATCATGAAGCATTCACGTGTGATCTAGTTGAATTTCATAGACTTTGTTGTTTCGAGTGCACTAGCCCTTTAAAAAGTGAATCTAGCCTTAAGGTTAATCATTGTCCTCCCAATTACACTTGTGACATTCATTGGTATGGTTAAGTGTATCTAAGGCATTCAATTTTTATCATTTTTATGTTTTATAGCTGGGTGCTTGAATTATAGATAAAAAGGGATTTGATTAACTAATCTAAATTAACTTATTAACTAATCATTTAATCAATCCTAACATAAGTATCCATTCCCACTTTTCGTGCACATCCTAAACCCACATATCCACTACTAGGCAACCAAGCACTATGCTACTGCACATACCAAGCAATAATGCTACTGGGATTACCAAGCAAATACGTGTTACACTTGAAGCAATCATACTTATGTGTGTAATCTATCTCATTTAATTAACTCATTAAAGAAATAGCTAGGAAGTATTTAATAATTAATTGAAAACATTTACTAAATAATTGGAAATAGTAAAGGCATAAAAGAAGTAGCTAATCTATCCAAAGTGCTACAAGGTTTATCAAAAAGCTCATTTTTATTACTGCACATACAATCATGCTTAGGTACAATAATGCTCAAATAAAGATCTATACACTTAATGACTCTTGCTGCGAGCACTTGGAGGAAAAAATTCCAACTCTCAAATGAAAAAATGCAATAGCTCTGCTACAATTATAATTTACTATGCCATAAATGTCAGTGCAAGTGTGTATTTATAGCTGAAAATCAAGAAAACTAACACTACATCGATGGGGCCTTGTCGATGCATGGTAAGATGTATTAACTAGGCCTCATTGACAAGGCCTAGTTGATGAGGCCTCATTGACATAGCCAACTTAATGTGACTCATCATACCCCCATGATTGAATGAAAACTTGTCCTTGAGTTTTGTTACAAAATTGGAAAGGTATGGGATTATTGACTGACTTTTCTTCACAAAAAACAAATTGACTGACTTGACAAAAAATGGTGTATAGATCAACACATTACAAAAAATGAAGGTGTTCAGCATACAAACTTGAACATCATAATTCAACTCTTCAAAATTAGACAGCATGTTCCTTGATGGTGTGAAGCTTGTTGGAGAAGATCAAACAATCCTAAGTAGTGGTGGTTCTTGAAGCTCTAAGGAACCTTCACCAGCTTCATGCACTGGTGATGGTTGAGGTGGCTATGGTTTTCCTACTATTGCTATGACTTTAGGCAGGAGGTAGAATGCATCCAATAGTGCTTTCATTTTCTCCTCCTTACTCCTAAGATCATGGACCATCCATGCAACTTTCCCAATGTGGGTTGGAACAAGCACATCCTAAGGACATGGGATTGCTAGAAACAACTCCTTGGCATTGACAAACTAGATAGTAAACTATTTTTGTTCAATGTTGAATGCTTTCACTGTGTTCTTTAACTCATGGTAGTCATTCATTCATCTGGATAGGTTCTCAATGATAGATCATTGATCTCTAAATCACCCTTTGAGAACTTCGAGTTTAGTGTTAGCAGTCTCAATATTTTGCTTGGTGTTCTTGTGGTGTTTGAACTAGGCCTCATATAGCAAATACCAGCTAGCCACTTGTTTTTCTAACTCCAAATGTGGTTGTCTGGTAGTCAGCATTTCTAAGTTTGCATAATGAAGATTGGCCAACTCCATGTACTCTATCATCTCCTCAATTTGCAACTCCTTTAAGTGGATCTTCACTTTGTTGTAGGTGTTAATCTCATCAAGGATGGATTACCACATATCTCTTCCTTGCTGGAGTTGTTGGAGGACTTCATTTATTTTCACCTTTTCCATCTGGATTTATTTTTCATTCACTTATTTTTGCAAACTAACTTGGTCCTTGTAGTGATTTTTCACTTTCTCAAATTTAAGTGCTTCGTTCTTTTAGGTGGTGATCTCGATGACCTATTTTTGGCACAAGGTGCATACCTTCTCCATTAATAGATTGTAGTTCTTCGTGGCCAATTTTCGTAGTTCAGTGTTTACCCTGGCAAGTTTCTCCTACTTTTGATGAATGAATTCTTGCATTTGATCTTTCTACACATCAACATTTTGCAAGTGATGATTTTTTAGGGTCCAAAATTTGTTCTCTTAGCATACCTAATTCAAGTCCCTTTTGATTGAATGCATTTTAGCTTTTGCTATGGACTATTTAAAGATGATCATTACTGCATCCTCAACTTTCTGAAATTTTTCTTGAAGCTATTTGATAGCTTCATCTCTTATCATTGCTAGGCTAAGGACTGTTTATTTTGAAAGTTAGGCATGAAGTTCGGCAGCCTCCACAGCCAAGCGTTGATTTTGTTCTTAGGTTGTTTCTAGTTGCCTCTCCAAAATAATACATCTTCCCCTTGCATTTAGGAGTTCCAACTAGGTTGTGATGATGTTCTCTAGAAGATCAAAGATGTTTAAAGTTAGTTGGTCAGTTCCTACCAGTCATTCCAGCAACTTTTCATGTTGAGCTACATCTAACTTTTTACTGATTATGCCTATGGACATCTACACATCTTGGAGTGTAGATACATCTAGCACAGATGTTGTGGGTGTATTCAATGCTTCAACTACACGATTAGCTACCACTTTTACTGTTTTCTCCTACCCATGGTGCTACATCACCAAGATAGTTGCCTCTTCACCTTCCTCCAACCTTACCAAGAAAGTGGTGGCACTCCTAGAGATTTTTAGGAATAGATGGTGTGTTGCTAATGACACCGTCACCTCTTGAGAATTGGGATTCAACCTTGAAGGCAGCTGCATTCTTTGGGAAAATAAAATGGGCCACCCCTCTTCATCTAGCTAACTATTTGGGCCATCTCATTAAGGTGACTCATCATTGGCCAATACACAAATGGATTTTCCCCACTCATTCCTGCTTATTACTCTTGTTCACTCAAGAGTTGTTCTTAGATTTTTCACAAATGTTCAATGGTTTCATTGGCCTCTGATGTTGTTTTCTGAGTGGGTGGTGGTGCTGGCAATTCCTCTTCTTGAGTTGTCATTGGCATTTTATCCTTCATAATTTCTGCCCATGAGGCCAAGGGAACATGCCTAAGAGTGTCGTTAGAGTAGCGAACAATGACTACCCTTTTGAAAAATTTTCTAATGAGGCATGGAAAGGACAAGGTCTTCCTTCCATATTCATTTTCTTTGAACATTTTTCAATCTCCAAGGATAATACTTGTGAAAGGTTAACAGGGAACTTCCTACTTAGAGTGGTGCATGCTTGGGTAGAGAAAGCAGTCACCTTGCTTGGCCTCACTGTTGGATTGAGGTGATAGGCCACAATCTTGAAATAAATTCACTCCGCTAGTGTGAGCGCACCATACTCCTTACGATCCACCCCATAACATTGCTAAGTCCACTCCCTCTAAGCCTTAGGATCACCTTTTGTAGATAATTCAGCTAGTTGTGTTCCTATGTTAAGAAACCCAAGTGCCTATGTAATGGGTTTTGCCAAGTAGGACATTTGAATGTCCTTGATCTTGATAATGGACCCCAGCCTTCGACTTCTCTAGAAGAGATAGGTCTTTCCCATGTACCATTCCCCACTAGACGTGATGAATAGCCACATGGAAGAGGTCTACATTTGTGTCTTGACATCCTCTAGGGCTTTTTCCTAAAATGGCCCAAAGTTGATCTCTTGAAGGACTAATCTTTGAATGTCTTGGGACCAAATGATGTCTAGGCAGGCTTGAGTCAATGTGACCTCAAGCCTTAGAATGGGTCTAGCCACTTCTCCTCTTTATGAATTTTTGGTTTTCACTTCTTCTTTTGGAATCTATCAAATAGATTCCACTTCAGGCTCCTCCCAAAGAGGTCCCGTTACATGGGTTGCCTTTGGTAGTTCTTGTTGGCCCCTTCCAACTCTTGGTCATTTCTCCTATGGTTGTAAGGTCTCCTTCCTATGGACATTTTTGTTTGGGTGCCATCTATAATCACAATAAGAACATGGATTAGTAACCATTGTGTAATCTTAAAATAATTAGGATACCTTAACTCTTGAGGATAGTTACAATTGGCTAAGTTATGATTATGGTTGATTTAATTAATCAAATTATTTTTTATTTTATGTATTATTATGAATAATTCATCCCAAAGGTTGTTGGAAGGGTTAACTTGGGAAAAATTCAATGTTTATATATGGTTAAGGTTATTAACCCTTTGGGGGAGTTAGGAAAATTTTCAAAAAATTTCATCAAAAACCTTAAGGTTTGTAGTCCCCACGATAAATATCTTACCTCCAGTAAGTGTAGAATTGAAAAACGGAGTGATTTGAACAAACGGTTGGGAAGTTATGGGCTTTGGAAGGTTTAGGTCTTTGAAAAATTGCAAAAATTCCCTGTGTGTTATGAGCAATTTGCAAAAAATTCCAAAGTGTCTAACAATATATATAGGATCTAAGCACTATGTTAATGAGGCCTAGTTAACAAGTCCTCATCGATGTGGTTGGCTATGTCGACAAGGCCTCGTCAACATAGTCAATGACCACTGTTGACTTGGTCAAACTTTTAAAATATGAGAAATTTTTGGATGAAATTGGGATCAAATGGAAGCTCAAAAGACCAAAAATAGTATGAAAACATGAGAAGAAGGTGTTGAATCTCATAAATTTGAAAAAATTGAAGAAAATTGGAGAAAAATTGATTTAGTGGATGAATGAAATAAAAGATTAAGGAGTATTGAGTAGTTTACACAATGAAAAAGATGAAATATAGGATTGTAGTGATGTTAAAGTTAAGAAACCTTAACTAATCAAGCTAAACCCTATATAAGTGGGTCCTCCCCATAGCAAGCTCATGCCCTTTTTACCCTTGCATAACCTCAAATGAAGGGTCTGTGAGCCCCACAGTCAATTAATAGTCATGAAAAGTTAAAGACCAACTTGAAAGAATCCATTCAAAAATCCCAACATGTTAGACCAAGACATGGATCATAACAGAGAACACAATAGTGAGGTGAGTTATGGAAGCATGGATGGATGATAGAGAAGGTGGAATGGTATTCCAAGTTGAGGTCATAAGAAGTCCCTTATGGATTTTGTTGATAAAATGACCTAAGAAGTTCCATCCTCAGTCCAGACCAGAACTATTTGCTTTTAGTGACTTTGCATCACCACTCTAAGACCGATCCACCTACATGAGACACAAGAGTGCTTCTACAAAACAACCACTATTCTACAAGGAGAAGAAAAGGGAAGTAGGAAGTGAGAGAGAGGGCCTTAGTTAGAGGGGACCTTCTAGCATAAGTGCATGCTATTCAAGTTCCATAACCAGTGCTTGTAGCCTATTTATTTTTCCAAGGGGTGTGCTTTGAATTCCCATTGTTTTTGTTTTGTTTTGGTTTTTTGAAATGGGAACCACAACATGCGGGGGCTTATTCATGTCAAATGAGTGTGCTTTGAATTTCCATTATTTTTTTCCATTGTTTTTTAAACTAGGAACCACACCATGCAACAACATTATTTGAATTCCTATTAATGGTTGGTGTGAAATGGTGAGAAGTCCATGAAAAACACTCAAGCACTCAAGTAAGTAGAAGAGTACAAAGAGTACTGAGTCCTCTTGAATTCACACCCTTTACAAACCTTTGAATCTTTCTTAATTCTAGAACTACCAAGGTCACTAATTAATTAAAATTTTCTTTAATGAAAAGGAACCTCAAATTCCTAGAACAAGGAAAACCATAGAGTTCATTGGATGGGTGGATAATGTGGACTTGCTACCTATTCCATGAAAAATAACCATGTCAAAGTCATCAGACATCAAAATTCAAAAATAGAAACTAGACATCAACAATCACACATTAAGTACAAACCATCATTAGTAAACAACAACAAAAGCACTGTGTCTTATGATAATAAAGTGAATTTATTTGACAAAAATGAGAAAATATCACATTTAAACAAAAGAAAGCAACATAAAGTAAAATATATAAGAAAGTGTAAAATAATCAAGAAAGTTTAAAGGCACTAAAGACGGTGTAAAATTAGAAAAATTTGAAAATAAAAAAATTGTAAAATCAAAAATATGAAAAAAAAAGGTAGAAAAACTAAGAGGCCATGGTAATGGTTAGCATGGATGCCCATCTCCCCCATGACTGAGTTGGAGGGAGAAGATCCAAAAAATAGAATGTGGTTGTTAATATGTTAAGGTGGTATTTACGCTAGCATGTCTTAGTTGTAGAAAAGGTTTGAATTGTTGGATATTGACCAACTGATTTTTATTTGGGTTGTTAGGTTTGTAGATTAACATAGATCTAGAGGGAAAGGTTTGATTGATTATATAAGGTCACTCCCACAATGTTTGGAATTTTATATTTTGGGATACATGTGTGGGGTTCTAGTAAAGAACCTTATTTCCTAGCTGAAGTTTTACTTTCTTGATTCTAAGGTCATGATGTTGCTTGTTGAATGCCTTATTCACCTCATTCTAGGATAGGTTCACTAAGTGATTTTCATCTAGCACGTTTAGGTTGGTTAGTCTTTCTTTCTATGCTAGATTTAGATCAAGGTTTAGATCATAGGTTGTTGAGAGTGTATGGAGCTCAAATTATATTGGAAGCATTGGAAGTTTTCCATACACTAACCCATAGGGATAATAGCCAATAGGAAGTTTCCAAGTTGAATGATAAGCCTAGAGAGCATCGTTAAGTTTTGTACTTTAATCCTTTCTATATTTGCTTATGGTTCACATTAGTATTTTTGTAATCCCTTGATTGGTTACCTTTGCTTGACCATTGGCTTGGGGATGGTAAGGTGTTGCTAATTTATGTTCTACCCCCAAGCGTTGCCTTAATTTTCTAAATGTGACACCGGTGAAATGAGTTCCATTATCAAAAATTAGTGAACATGGCACCCCAAACCTATTCATGATATTTAGTTGTATAAATTTGGTAGCAATGGATGATGTATAATTAGTAATGGTTGTTGCTTCTACCCATTTTGTGTAGTAGTCAACTGCTACTATAATATACACCTTCCTGTTAGACATGGGTGTGATGGGACCCATGAAATCAACACCCCATATGTCGAAAGGTTCTAGTGGTTGGATCCACTATTGGGGATCTTCCATGTGAGCGGTCATCCCCTCATCACATTGACAACATTCACAAGACTTGAAAAATTGGTGGATGTCCCTAAAGATTGTAGGCCAATAGTATCCTGCCATCAGGATTTTTATGGTCATGCATCTCCCTGCATAGTAGCCTTTGCAAGGCCCTTCATGAGCATCCTAGATAACGTGTAGTTGATCTTCATCAGGGACACATCAACAAATTAGGTCATTAGCACACACCTTATAAAGGTGTTTATTGATTTCTATGAAGTATTTGGCCTAATGAAGAAATTGTTTCTTTTTCCTAAAATCCAAGTCTTGTAGCATCTCTTGAGTGAGAAGATATGTGAGAATGTCATTATACCATATTGCTTTTTTAGGCATTTGTTCACTTATTACTTCACTAAAAGGAATTCGTCTGAAAATTGATCAAAGAGTGGGCTCTGTTCCTCTTTGTTATCCCAATTTAAATGAGAGAGATGGTTAGCAACCACATTCTTAGTACCTTTTTGATCTACCATAGTGAGATTGAATTCTTGCAAGATCATAAGCCACTGTATGACACGAGGACTCATCGTTGGCTTATTCATGAAGAAGTGAATTACACTATGGTCTGTGTGCACAAATACTTTGTAACCTAGCACATAGTGCCTAAACATTTCTAGCATGTACACCACTACCATTAATTCTTTCTCCATGGTAGCATGATTTAACTATGCTCCCACAATGCTTTGACTCATGCAATGGATACAATATAGACATTTCTTATAGTCCATCTATGTGAGCACTGCTCCCAAAGAATAGTTAGATGTGTCTATCATGATATGGAATGGTTTGGACCAATTTGGTGCTCATAGAATTGGTGTTTCTATAAGTTTTTCTTTTAATTGTTGAAATTCATGTTCACATTCCTTGGTATAGATGAAAGGTGCATCTTTCTATGTAAGCTCTACCAATGGCTTTGCAATCTTAGAGAAATTCTCAATAAATCATCGATAGTATCTAGTGTGTCTAAGGAATGACCAAATATCTTTAAATATCTTTGTTTGGTGTGTTATTCCTTGGATAACCCTTATCTTTTCTGGGTCTATCTCAATCCCTTTTTGTGAAATTTAGTGCCCTAGGACAATGCCTTCTTGAACCATAAGATGGCTCTTTTACTAGTTGAGCCATAGGTTTGTCTCTACACATCTCTTTAATACTTGCTAAAGTCAATCCAAGGCATGCTCAAAGGTAGCTTCATAGGTGGAAAAGTCATCCATGAAGACTTCAACAT
>MNCI01020228.1:214771-237964 GCA_015680685.1 Gnetum montanum | reverse complement strand
TGCATAATATCTTTCTAAGGCCATGTCCAAGGGTTCATGTTGTGCTTGTTTCCATCCTTGGATTTGTTTCCTCAAGGTTGACACTCTTGCGTAGGTTTGATATTTTTCGTTAAAGACTTCTACCATTGTCGACCAACGTTGTATCGAATTTGGTTTTAACGATCTATACCATACTTTTTCTTGGTCAATGAGTGTTATGGGAAAGAGATTAAGTCAAGGTAAGTCAAGGTAAGTTTCCATCTCTTTACTTTCTAGAGAATTTATAAGTATATGATTTGAGAAGTCCAAATTATTTTTGATTCAAGCTTACATTATTTATGAAGTGTTATGTCTAGAGTAGGGGATTTTTGGAATAATTTTTTAGAGTATCTCTTATATTCATTTTGAACTTGATGCAATTGATTTTAAGAAAATATGTGATGTAGCACTTGTAATAATTTCTCTTGGATTTTTATATTGCTCTCAATAGCCTTTAAATCTTGCTTGGTTTGAACTTCTTGTGATGATCTATTTTTTAGCTCATGCCCTTTGGAATATTTGAGCCATTGCTTTGATGCTTTTGGTATAAGTCATGAGTCATAAGTAGACACGTTTTTGAAAATTCTATTAATATTACTAATTGGTGACCTTAGTATCCACATTTGATCTTAATGATGATCTACATTTGTGGTGCTTTGGTGATATATGACAATTACTTGAAAAATACAAGATGATCTTAAAAGCCCAAGGAAAGTTGTACATGTGTAGGGGGAGATTTTTGCTCATTATCTTTTGTCATCTTAGAGGTCACCAATGTAGGGGGAGTCTTTGGAGGCTTCTACCAAGAAACACTCAAGAAACAAAATATCACATTTCAAAAATGAGTAAGAATTCATGTAAGGGTATGGTACAACATCAAAGGTAAAGGTAGAATTAAATCTTGGGTAAGATATCTTATAGACATTTTATTTTATGATAGTTACTGTTTGAACATCTTGTTAAGAATTTGCTTGGCTATTTTTGGACATCATCTTATTTTGATTTGGTATTTGTCCTCATTTATGAGAACCTAATCATATTTACACAAGCATTTCCTTTCTCTCTTGCCATAAATTTAGTTTCATGATGCTTTCAAAGGAGTTGAGTACTGATGGAATCATGAAATATTGGTTTAACTAATGACTTTATTGGTTTAGAAAGATAGGTTACTTGGTCAAAAATTCTTAGAATTTGAATTTCAATAAGGGGTAGCTCCTATTTGTTTTAACATCATTAGCCGTATGACAATAATTTTAAGAGATGTTTTTTTCTCTTCACTAAATGTTGGCATCTCTATGGAAATACAACCTGCTATGAATATATCTTCCCTTGAGTACTCTATGCCCTCTCTTATGAATATGGACTAAATTAAAGTAAGAAGTACTCATATTTCTTTTATGAAGAGCTATTAGGGAGTTTTTGAAATGATTGATAATATTCTTAAACTTTCCCAAAATATTTGTGATCACTATGAATTTTTTTAAAAATGTTTTATCTGAAAAATGATATCTCTTTAGAGATAGGTTTATGAGCTTTATCCTTTTTGATGTTGTTCAAAAAGGGGAAGAGAATAGCCAATGGATTTTATGGATTTTTCTATTTTTTAGATGTATGTTTGAATGTCAACTAACCCATTTTCCTAAGTTTTGAACATCACAAAAACGGGGAAGAGTGTTGACCTTTTGTTATGTCAAAAATTTAATGAAAATGGAGATAAAAAATGTTTGTATGCTTGTTATGATTATAGAACAGGTACAAAGAATTCACAAGAAGACGAGGAGATGACATCTACAAAGCAATGTTAAGATGAATACTCAAGGAATGAATTGGTTAAGATAAAAGGAGAGCTCAAAGAAGGTCTCAAGAAAGCATGCAAAAGTTAGGACAAGGAACATAGATTTCAAGTGGAAAGGAAACTGAATAAAGACATCTTCAAAAAATAGTATATGTCTTGGTCGAAGTGAAGGAAAGTTAGAAAGATGTCTCCAAAGAACAATAGACGTCTTGGCTTAATTGAAGATTACTCAAACAAAGACATCTTTGAAAAATAGAAGACATCTTTTTGGTGAGAACGATGTCTTCCTGAAGATATCTCTACAAAGATGTCTTTCCTAATGAAAATTCATCACTCCCTAATGTAGAAAGATGTCTCAGCCTTGAAGAAGATGTCTCCAGTGATCATAAGATAGTTGTTGCATGAATTCTAAGGTGATTTTGGAAACATATTGACTATAATAATACTTCATTCTATTATGAAATGTGCAAGCATTATGTACTTTTAAGTGTAATTATCAAGCAATAATTGTAATCATCATTCTCTTGTTATTGTTCCTCATCGTACTATCTTTTGTTTGTTGTAATTGGTCAAAGTGAGCTATGCTTCAAAGTACAAGGATTAGTAAACTTAGTTACATTTATCCCTTGTAATTTTTGTTCTCTTTTATTACCTTGTAGGGTTGATGTGCTTCTTGCCAGAAAGCATCTTGCTTGAGCTTATCAAGATACTATGAAATTAAGTGTTGGTGTAGTAGCACAACACTCCAAAGTGGAGCTCAAGTTGTAAAGGTTTTGGGATCTTGGAAACTACATTTCTAAGCTTGTTGGGACTTTGCAGGTTTGAGTGGATTTGTGATGTCGAATCACTCTAGAGCAAATCTTAGAGCTTGTATAGGGTATAGTACCCTTCAAACCACATTTGAGAGCAATAATGTATGGAGGTGTGCTAGTAAACTATCCTCTGAGTGTGGACTACCCTAGTTGGGAACCACATTAAATTTGGTGTGTGTGCTTTATCTCATGTATAGTTTAGTTCAAAGTGAGACATATGATTATTGATGTTATTGGGGCCTTAAACTAAACTAAATAATAACATAGAAATTAATTATTTCATCTAATTAACAATAAAATTAAATCCTAAACTATCCTAAAAATTATTAGTGTTATTTTCTAGCTTTTCATAAAGATCCTAAACTCACATATCCACTACTAGGATTATCAAGTGTTATGCTACCTTGCGAACCAAGCAATAACACTATTGGAATTATTAAGTGAATATGTGCTTATGCTAAAAACTAGTCACACTCATTCTACCAATTGATTAATGTGCATAAAAATGTAAATATTAACTAAGTACATCAAAAGTAATTTGCATTGAAAATAAATCTATTCTAAGTTAAAGTGTTGCAAGGAATATGAATCAGTCTTGATCTTATTGTCATTCATGAAATGTGTCCAAGTACAATGCTACTTGAATAGGATGTAAAAATGACTCAAATCCATGCTATGAACACTCACTAACTATTTTTCGAGATTACGCTATTGATCAAATAATGCCAAATACATTATGGATGCTTGCATATTTATAAGCAAATAAGAACACTGCGTCGACTAGGATGTGTTGACTCATTTGATCAATGGGGATGCGTTGACAAGGATGTATCAATGTAGCTAAGTTATAATGGATGTGATATAGCTTCTACGATATAGTAGCAAATTGAGATGCATCAACAGGGATGCATCAATGCAGATGTAACATAGCATCTATAATATAACATTTGCGATATCTCAACTAATTGATACAGTTGACAGAATGATGCTTCATCATATCCCCATGACTTAGCTACCTAAGATATCAAGTTTTATCAATTTTTCTTTTATATTTTTCCTATGATCTGCATTCTACATAAGGTTAAATATGACATATATTTGACAATTTTCATGACATTTGGGAATAACATGTTATAATTGGTATAAAAGATAATGACATGCTAAGGTGAACCAAAATCAAGGACAAACCAAAATCCATGAAGAACTATGAGCCACGATTTAGGACAAACCATGAACCATTACTAAAAGTGCATCATGTCTAAGACGAATCACTAGAAGTGAAAAACATAACCTATGAAGATGCTTTCCCACTACATCGATTCATGTAAATGCTAGTTGATCTGATTCTAATGATATTAGATAAAGGACTAATAAGGTACATAACTACATGAGATTTTGGATGATACAAGATAGTCAAGAAAGAAAATTAAAGGGTAATTGATGAAACGTCAAATCAGGCAATTGTGTTGATGCATGTCCATTAACATAACCTTATCAAAGCATCTCAAGATGCATTGGTACATGTGTGGTGATGCTAATTCAGTTGTTTCCTATATAAGTATGCACATGTACTACATTTATGATAGTGTTTGGTTGATACCCTAGCATGTACTACATTTTTGTAGTTTCTTTCTATAGAAATTAGTAAAATTTTCCCTCTGGGTGCCCATAGCATGGATCAAATTGATTATATGACATTTTATTTGAGTGCAATATGTACCTAGGTATAATTTCATGAAAAACAATAAAATCAAGATTTCTTCAATCCATTACAACACTTGGATTAGTTTAACTTTATTTCCCAACATTTTACTTTAATGTAATTTACTTTATTATTGTGAATATTTAATATTCTAATTTGTAATTAATGTGAGCACAACCACTTTGAGCATAATATAATAGCACTTGGTAATTCCAATAGTGGATACTTGGTACACCTAACAATTACACCCAATAGTAAACACTTGATAACCAAATAGTATTAGTATATGTTTAGGATGTGTGTGAAAAGTGGAAATGGATGGTTCATGTTTAGGATAATTTAATTAAGTAATTAGTCAAATTAAATACTTAAACTTTTCATTCATTCAATCATTCTACAAGATAAAAGAAAATAATAAAAAGTATAAAAACAAGTATTGTATGCCTCAATTATACTTAACCATATGAATAAAGTAACATAAGTGGGATTAGGAAGATAACAACTAGTAACCATCTCTTTCACCATCTAAGGATATAGGCTACTTAGGTAAATGAAGTTTATGAAATTCAACTAGATCATATGTATATGCTAGTCATTTGTATACTTGGGGGCAGGGAATACTAGCTACTCATCATTGGTGTCATTTCTAAGGACTCATTTTAGCTAAGTACACTAAGTATTTTTAGATAGTGAAATCATACAAAGTCATTATAAAAGTATATAAAAAATCATCTCTTATAATAATAATAATAATATTTTATTAAGGCACATGATATAAGGACAAACTAAGATGACTTCTTTTCACAGGATTGATTCATCACCAACTAATGAATCTAACCAATAGGATGAACCTCAAAAGGATGTTGATGAGATTCCTCAATAACTAAAGGTGGTCTATGCACATCTAGATCCCTATTATCTATACTGCACTTTCATCATCCATTAGGATAAGAAGCTATGCTAGAGATATTTGGAGGATAATGTTGTGTTGCTCATGATCATTCTATTCCTTCCATGTTCATGATAGCTCTCATGAAGGTGGGGCTTGAACCAATAGCCCTAGACTACCAAATGAAGGAGCATCTTTGTAAATATTATCAACTAAAATAGGGCTAGCTTAGAAAATATAAATGCATGGAGGCTTGACATAAATCCTCCAAGGGTAAATAGGTTCCAATCTCATTGTTTTCGTAATCACAAAAGGAGGGCTAGAATTTCTAGTAGGATAATCTTAATACCAAGGTCCTCCTCCCTTCAGCAAGGATGACACAAATTATCAATTATTACAATCAACCTTGGTGAATCACCAAGGTGAGGAGAGAATTGATTCTAAAACTAGAAGAACCTCAAGGCCAAGATCTCTAAACCATTTACCAAGAGAACAACCAAGGGATCAAAGGAGAAGGATGAGTCAACACCACTTGCATAGTGCTCCACCTTTATCATCCTTCTCATCATCAAACTTTGATAAGAGGAAACATGATTGAGACCAAAGAGAAATGATCAAGATTGAGATGAAGATGATAGGAGGACCCATATTAGAGATGGTAGGAGAGAGCATATATACCAATAGGAAGAGAAAGAGCATCATCAAGAAAGATGACATAGTAGGACACATCATAGGAGACATGGCCATGGCAAGGGTCACCATGATTATAATGACCATGATAAGCCACTACTTGCTATGAGAAGCATGATAAATATTTTAGAAGAAATTCATATTTCTACCAAGCATTAAAGTAATAGCCAAATCAAACAACTTAATATGAACATCTCTAAATTTTAAGGAGGATATAATGCTAATTTACAACATCATCTGCAAGCCTTCCATGATGCCTCTGTCTTAAAAAAATATTAAAAATAAGGGGTAGGAACCCAAACTATTTTCCAAGATACTTATAAAAAATTTAAAATTTTATATCATTCCTTAGAGCTAGAGTTTATTCATAGATGAAGTACAATGATGAAGTTGTTCAATGATAAATATATAATGTACTTCAGGATCTCCAAGTTGAGAGAAAAATCCAATGATGGAAACAAGGTAATTATGAATCCCTTAATGTAGCCCTAGGTAGGAATTACTTGATTTTGCACTAATTCTTAGGCCATGGTTTCTCAAAGGGAACAACTTTGCCACATGCTAGATGGACTTAGAAATAAAACCAATGATAATCTTGGGGTTTATGCCCAAGGAAGCCTATTAGAGATGAAGGCTCATCAAATCCAAAGGCTCATTGATTAAGTGGACAAGGAAGAAGGAGAACTCAAAAAAAGAAAAAGTGTAGAGGAGCACAATAGAAATCCCTTCATTCAAAAAAGAAAGTATGTTTCGATGATCTTGAATAGGAATAACCACTAGATGAAGTCGTATAGAGAAAAACCTTTTGATGCGTAGCCCTACACCCAACCATACGAATCACTAGTGTGTACATGTGATTCAACCAAATTTTGTGGACTATGTTTTACCTAAATGCCCTATATTCTTAGATGGTGAAAGACACTGTTACTAGTCATTGTCTTCCCAATCATCACTTGTATTAACTTGTTTGCATGGTTAAATGTGATTGAGATGTAAGATATTTATTTTTATAACTTTTTATTACTTTTGGTTTCTGAAAAATAATTAAATAAAGGAAGGTTTAATATTTAAATTAAATAATCAATTAACTAAATTATCCTAAATGTGTTTTCACTTTCTATACATATTTTAAATTTATATTAACACTACTAGATTACCAGGTGTTTATTGCTAGGTGTACCAAGCATCCACTACTAGGATTACCAAGTATAATAGATCACACTCAAAGTGGTTGCACTCACATTAATTATAAATTATAATATTAAATATTTAATAACAAGAAATTAATTTTCATTCAAAGTAAATTGATAGAAAGTAAAGTTAAAATAATCCAAGTGCTGTAATGGATGGAAGAAATCTAAATTTAATTATTGTTCATGTGACTGTGTTTAGATACATATTGCACTTAAATAAAATGTCATACAATAACTTCAATCCATACTATGAACACTCAAAGAAAAATTTTTACTAACATCTATAGAAAGAAACTACAAGAGTCTAGCCAAGGTAATGATTGAATGATGCCATAAATGCAATAAGTGTGTGCATTTATATAGGAAGTGATTACATTAGCATCAATGCACAAGCACCAATGCATATTGAGATCCATTGATGAGGATGCATTGACAAGGATACATCAATGTAGTCACCTTATTAACATTTCATCTTACCTCCACAACTAACTAAAAACTTGTCCTTGAGTGAATAAAATGGGATTAAATTTCTTACAAAATTTGGAGAAGTATGGAACTTTATTAACTAATTAACTAACTAACTAAATTTGAGTCCTACATTTATAAAAAAGTATTGTATAGTTTACAAAAAGAATGTTGGACTTCTTATTACAAAATTTTGCAAGCTCCCAACCAAATAATGGTGGTTGAAATGAAGTCTTCACACCATGCCTATAGGTGAAGGTTTTTGTGGCACGGAGGATCCTTCATCATGTCACAACGCTATTGGTGATTCAGGCTATCATATCACTACTTCTACTACTACCAAAAACTAGAAGACATTCAAGAGTACCTTCATCTTCTCTTTTTTCTTGCGTGGATCATGGATAGTCTAGGCTATTTCAACTAGATGTGCTTGTGTTGAAATAGTCCACAAGAATGATAGTGATGGAAACATCTGCTTCATGTTAATAAACTAGGCTATGAATTATTTATGCTCAATGTTGAACATATGGACATGGTTCTACAATTTCTTTTAGTTACTTATTTTCATGGCCAAGTTCTCAACAATAGATCATTGATCAATAAACTTTCTTCTAAGAAATTCAAGCTCTACATTGGTTACTTCCAACTTATTTTTGTCTCCTTGTGAAGCTTGAACTCTACCTCATAAAGAAGGTAAGAGTTAGCCACATATTTCTCTTATTCTGTCTTAGGCCTTCCCATAGTTAGCATTTTCAAGTTTGGGTAATGGAGGTTGGCAAGCTTCATATACTTGATTAGCTCATCAATTTTAACTTCATTAGGTAAATTTCTACTTGGTTATATGCATTAGGTCCATTGAAGATGGACTACCATGCATCAACTCTTTATTGGAATTATTTGATCATCTCACTCACCTTTGTCTTAGCCAAATTGATTTCTTTCTTGTTAACCTTCTTAAGCATTCTAACCTAGCTCCCATAGTGGTTCTTCACCCATTCATATTTCAAGGCTTCATTTTTCTAGTTGGTAATCTCAATAGAACTCTTCTAGCAAATGGTCCAAACCTCTTCCATCAAGATATTTTTGTTCTCTATAGCCAACCTCCTCATATTCAAGTTCACCTTGAAAAGCTATTCCTACTAGTAGCAAATATATTCTATCATTTTATCCTTCTACTACTTAGAATTCTAAAGGTGATGGTTGTTATGGATTAACATCAAGTTTTTTTTGTAAACTTAATGAAGGTCACTATCAGTGTTATTTGCCATTGCTTCTAACAATGACACATTAAAAATTTTCATCTCCTGAGCATTCTTGGTCTCCTAGTATTTCTATTGAAGCTACTAAAAAGATTCATTTCCTATCATCCTAGGCCTAAGAATGATAGGATCAAAGAAAGGGACCCTTAGTTTTGCAACCTTGGTGGTCAACCATTGATTGCTAGTAGTGGCCACCTCAAGTGATTCTTTGGTAATTAATAACTTTCCGCACATCTCTAGTAGCTATAACTGGGTTGTTGATAGGTTTTCTAGAAGATCAAAGATGTCTAGAAGTGATTGCCTAGCTCTCATTGGTCATTCCAACATTTTCTCAACTTGTGCAATGCTCATCCTTCCACTCCCTACTCTTATTGATGCACGTATATCTGTCATAGTAGTAATATCAAGAACAAATGCACTAGGAACATTTAGAGCTTCTCCAACATGATTTTCCACCACCTCTACCACTAACTCTTATCTCTTGCATAGCATGACTAGGACCATCACTTTTTTGCCTTCATCCAACATTATAAAGAAGGTTATTGGATTTCTAAAAATTTTAAAAACTCTTGTCTTGGAATAGACATAGTTACCTCTATGGAATTAGGATTAGATTGAGTAAGTATCTAGTTTCTTTGTGCTAAGAACAATGACATCATCTTACTATCCAACAAGTTTATGGTCCTTATGACCTTGTTCAAATGGCTTATGGTTGGATGATACATCAAGGGTTCACTATCACCTCTAAAGGCTTGTTGTTATTGTAGCTATTGCTCCCTAAGTTTCATAAGGTTTTCAAAAGCTACAAGAATCTTTGGTATTATCTTTGGTGCTGTAGGTGGTGGTAGTTCCTCTTATTGAAGCTTGGCAATAGTATTGTCTTTTGCCATCTCATGCCATGATGTTGAAGAAGCATGGTGGATCATATCATTGGAATAGCAGGCTATTCCTTCCCTATTGCATAGGTTTTTGATCAAGTATGAGAAGGGAAGTATCTTCCAACTCTTTTCATTCTCCTTAAAATTTTTTTCTATCTTAAGGAAGATGAGTTGTGGTAGGTTAACTAGAAATTTCTTACTTAGAGTCACACATGCCCTCGTGGAGAAGGCTATGACCTTACTTGATCTCATCATTAAATTAAAGTAATAGATCATAATTTTGAAGTACGCTTGCTCCACTTTTCTTAAGGCATTGTACTCTTTATGGTCCACTCCATAGCACCACTGGATCCATTCTTTCTTGGTCTCTAAGCCAACTTATATGGATATTTCTTCTAACTTTATCCCAAAGATTGAAATTCTGAGAGCTTTTGCAATGGTCTCAACTAAGGAGGAGATATTGATGTGCTTTACTTTAACAAAGACATATCCTTATTGGTTGTTCCAAAAGAGATAGGTTTCCCCCATGTACCATTTTCCACTATTAAAGAGAATGGGTCATAATAGAGACCCTTAAAGTTATGTCTAGACCTCTTTTGATGGAAATTATAGAAATGGTCTAAAGTTTAGATCCTACAAGATGGAGCTCTCAATCTGTTTAGTATGGATCATTTCTAGGCAAGCTTTCATGAGTTTGACCTCAAGATTAGATCTTGGCCTTAGGACTTCACCCTATTTGGATTGACCTATCTTTGTAGTAGGAATCTATCTGATAAATTCTACTTTAGGTTCCTCCGATAGGGCCCTGATACATGTGTAGTCTTGACTGCTTACTCTTGGGGTTATTGTTGCTATTATTATTGTTGTTAGCTTCCTCCTCCTCATGGTCGCTTCTCCTTGGGTTGCAATGGCCCTCTTGCTTGTGGTCCTCTCTTGTATGCCATCTACAATCACAAACATAACCTAAGATTAGCTCTTAGGCATAAAGTTTGTCCCCTTTGGACACCTTTCTTTATTTGATTGGGTCATGTTCTATTGCTTAGATGTTGGAATTTTATCATGAACTCTTTGTTTAATGATCATAGACTTATGGTATTATTTTATTCATGTTCTAAAGGAGCTTGATTGTTGTAATTAACCTTGGTGATCGTTAATTTAATATCTTATTCATGGTAAGTTAGAAACATTTCTATGAAAAGCTAGTGTTTGAGGCCCCCATAACATAAAGTGTACCTTTGATAGTTCAAGGATCAAAAAATGAGTGAAACCAAGTAAGCATTTTAGAAGTTGTGATACTTGGAAATCTCTTGAGCTCTAAACAATGATAAAAAGTCCTCTAGTATTAGGAAGAAATGGTGAAAAATAAGCTAATTATCACAAGTATATATCATATGTTTGTTATGCATCAATGGGGTTGCATTAATGGAGATGCATTAATGTAGCTATTCATAGCTAGATTTTTCACTTGTAGTGTTGAGGAATTTTGAGCAAATTTAAAGTTGAAATAAGAGCCAAATGAAAGCCAAAAACTAGATAATCATAGAAACAACATGGAAGAGGATATGGTTCACCAAATAGAAGTAATTAGAGTGCATGGAATGAGTTCTTGGAGAATGTTCTAATGCCAAACTAGAGCACAAACTGGATGTTTTAGGCTAAAAATATAATTGATTGCAAAATTAGACTATGGTCAGGGGATTTAACTTGTGGTAAACCAAGGAAGATGCAAGTGGGATTTTCCCAAAGTAAGTGTATGCCTAATATGTCCTTGCATATCATTATCACAAGGAGTCTATAAGCATCTGATATGATAAATGATTATTTTGAGTTAAGTTCCATACTCATATGAGGAATTTCCTTAGGATTATACAAACTAGAAAGCAAAACTATCAATTTACCATTGTATGAGGTAGTAAGGTGATAGACAGTGGAGTAAGTAAATGGTAGATAGAGAACAATGGATAGGTTATCTACATCCTAGTTATACAACATCCTTGGTGAATTATGTAATTAAGATGATCTAATATAAGTCCATTCCAAGTTTAGATCAACTCCATTTCAATTACAGTGATCTTGCATTGACATATTCCTTCTCTTCTACAATCAAAAGCCCTAAGAACCATAGAGGAAAACCATCACCCTAAGGGAAAGAAAAGGAAAGAAGTAGGTAGGGCCTTAGCTATAGGAATGCCTTTACGCATGGGCAATATGTCTTTCTAGTCCCATAACTAGTGCTTGTAAACCATGAAAGTGTCTAAGTGATGTTCTTAAAATTTTAATTATTGTATTTATTTTCTTTACAGGAACCATACTGATGAGTCACAGTTTTGTTGGCTACGTCCATGAGGCCTCATCGATGCAGTATTAGTATTTTTCCTATAAATAGGCTTCTACCAACCACATTTATGGCATCAATATTTTATTAGTAGTGAAGCTCTTGCAGTTTGTTCATTTAAGAGTTAAAATTTTTCTCGTGAGTGCACATAGTAGGAGTCACTAAGTGTATGGATCTTTATTCGAGCATTGTTGTACCTAAGCAAAATAATATGTGCTACAATAAAGACAAGCTTTCTGATAATCCTTACAATAGTATGGATAGATTAAATATTTCACAAGTGCATTTAATGTTTTCAATTATTTATTAAATGTTTTCTAGTATTTAAGTTAATGAAGCAATTAAGTAAGATAGATTAAACACATAAGTACAACCACTTTGAGTGTAACACATTCTCTTGGTAATCCAAGTAGTGTTATTGCTTAGTATGCCCAATAGTGTAGTGCTTGGTAACCCAACAGTGGATACGTGGGTTTAGGAGGTGTATGGAAAGTGGGATTGAATGCTTGTGTTAGGACTACTTAGATACTAGTTAATTAATTAAATTAAAATAGTTAATCTAATTACTTTATTTCTCTTTAAACATGAAATACATAAAATAAAAAATGATAAAAATCAAATGCATTAATTACACTTAACCATACTAGTGTACTTCACAAGTGTAACTGGAAAGACAACAGTTGACCTTAAGGCAAAGATTCACTTCCTAGAAGGCTAGTGCACTGGAAACTACAAAGTTCATGGAATTCGACTGGATCACACATGAATGCTCTGTGATTTGTATGGTTAGGCATAGGGGTATCTCACCACTCATCATTGGCACCATTGCTAGGGATTTTGTTCATTGAAATGTGTTCTATCTAGGATTAGTAAATATTATTAATATCATTGGACAAACTCAATGTCAACATCACTCTCAATTACATATAACTACTAAGCACATTGATAATTTTATTCATTTTGCAAAATTTCTTCTTCTTTCCACAGACATGAAGATGTCAAACTAGTCCCACAGGAGTGAAAAGTGGTATATACTCATCTAGATGAGTATGAACTAGACTTCACCTTCATCCTACATCAGGATGAATATCTGTGATGACATGATATAAAGGGAAACATAATTTTTCTCCCTGATAGATCTGTGCCAGGGATGCTATTTCAAATCCTTAAAAAATTGGGCATCACAAATCTTCATAAGGAATATGTTGTGAATGGTTATGAAACTCAAAACTACTAGCCCATTGAAACATAATACAAGTGAGATTGACATTAGGAGAAGCTCCATGAGGCTATGAAGGGGAAACATTACACTAATCCCTTATTCCTACTAAATCAAGACGACAATGAGGATCCTTCCTTTGAAGGTTCTCAACATGAAGATTCTCCAGCCCCTGTTATTGATGATGAGGATGTAACCCTAAACTTGTGATCCACTATTCATAATTTGGATTTAGAAAAAAGTAATATCCAAGGTAGGGACTCAAGCTCTCCATGATGCCTGTGCCTTATAAAACATCTACAAGCTTTCCATGATGCCTGTGCCTTATAAAACATTGAAAATAAATGGTACAAATTCAAGTCCTTCCCTAGGACACTCATCAAGGAAGCCAAAAGCTAGTACTAGACATTGGAACTAGAATCCATTCACCAATGGAGTACCATGTTAGAGCTATTTAATGATAAACACGAAACGTACACTAGAGTGTATAATTTGAGAAAGCAAATCTAAGGCTAGAAATAGGGAAAACATGAACCCTTTAATGCCTTCATGGGTAGATACTATTCACTCTTACATTGATGCCCTAGCCATGATTATTCTTAGAGGAAACAACTTTGCCACATCATAGATGGGCTTAGAGTAGAAACTAGAAGTACCCTTGAGGTGTATGCCCAAGGGAGATTGTTTGAACTAAAAGCTCATTAGATCCAAAAGCTAATTGAATAGGTAGTAAAATAAGAAGGTGAGTTATGAAAAAAGGAAAGTGAGAACAGTATAATTGGGACCCTTCCATCAAAAAATAGGAGGTCTGATTTTGTGACAAGGAGGAGTAACAAGAAAACCTTTCCCATCCAAAAATATGTTTCTGATATTTTACCAAAAGTTGATAAATTATGGGACTCTTTGGATGAAAAATTTCAACCTACTATGAGTATTTCTGAAGAATCCAAAGAGTAAAATAGTGATTGTAACCATAGGAGGTGAGAAGAAGCTAACTGTGCCTACCAAAGAGGTAAGGGCAAAGCTACAATTGTAGAGTAAGTTGTGGAAACCAACTTTTATGATGAAACTAATTTTGATATTTGTTAATACAAACATCTAAAAGGTTGTTACCATATGGTGTCACACTTATAAGAGTCTAGGGTATATGCATGGAATCATTGACTAGCACATAGGCAAGCACCTAGATGATTACCTTATTCTCAAGGCAATCCAAGGCAATTCCACTAGTAACAACAAGCTTACTACCCAAGTGGATCTCGTCCACAATATTATGAACAATACCAATAGTGGTACCAACCACAATCATGGGGAATGCCACCACTAAGGTAGTAGTACCCTTATAGGCAACCAGATCCATATAGGTACTATGTTCAATAACTTGTCTCTCCAAGAAGTTCTANTAGGTACTATGTTCAATAACCTGTCTCTCCAAGAAGTTCTGCAAGTTATACCTCATTTCAACATCTCTATTACCCTCCAGAGTACCATCAAATACATTCATCATCTACTTGAGGGAAAAACCCATATCCATACCACCCTCTACATTTGTCTACACACACACCTCTACCTTCAACCTACTTACCTCCTACTCCATCCATGTAGAGTGAGATTCCTCCATAGCTATAACAACACAATTCTATGAGGGCTATACATTCACAATTGGCTTTCCAACCAAGTGGTTCAAATAATCGATCCAAGAAAAAAGACCCTTCTTTTAATCCAACAGTCCTCTCCAACCCCCACAACCTAGTCTAGTTGATCGTTTTGCATCTCCCATACCCTCATCCTCTACCTCAAATAGCTTCAAGTATACTTGAAACCAACTGTCACCTTAGATTCACACTGTGATGCTAACTCATGCTATTTCTAACTAGATCAAGGTTGGTAATCTTATCATGAAAAGATTTGACCTAGGAAGTTGACTCATTTACCTACAAATTACTGGAGATGAGCCATGTAAGAATCTTCTTGACTTTGGTTCTAGAGTTAATCTCATGTCCCATGACATGTACAAGGCTTGAAACCTACCACCTCTCAAGAAGAGTAACATCTATCTAGAATTGGTAGATTAGTCAATTACTATCTCTCTAGGACTAGTAGAGGACATTGTGACCATAGTTTGTGGGTGGTCCTATCTTGTTGATTTTCCAGTGATCAAGGTTGAAAACTACAAAAGTGACTTTTCCATCATTATGGGAAGAGTTTGGTTAAGCATGATTGATGCAAGTATGGGCATAATAGATCTTTCTTTAGAAATCTCTAAAGAAAATGAATTGAGTAGAATAGAGAAGAATCATATTCCATGCATCATGTATAGTAATAATGGATGCAATTGCGTGCAAAATATTTTCTCCACCAGAAGTACATACATTAAAGCATGTAATCAGTGTCCATAAGAAATCAACATGCAAAAGTGTCTATACGTAGCAACCACAAAATAGGAGGACACCCAGTGGCTGATAGCTAACTTAAATAGTATCACATTATGCATGGAACCATCTAAGAGTCGAACATGTGCTTATGTTGAAGGCATGGATAAACTTGAATAAGTTCATTCCCAACTCTCTAATGAAGATGATGATACCTATTTGGGAGAGTAGGAAATCCTTGATAACTTCAAGCAGGAGCCCCTAGAGCTAAAAACTTTATTGGTCAACATGGAATATGCATTCTTAAATAATGGTAAACTAGTCATAATTAATGCCAAACTCACTCCTAAAAAAATTTGTTAAAGGTGATTAACAAATGGCCAACAACCTTTTCTTGGTCATATCCTGAGCTAACAGGAATTGACCCAACGATATGCTAGCATCACATTTACACTAACCTAGCCATGAAGCCTAAAAGGTAGCTGTAGAGGTAGCTAAACCCAAAATTGAAGTAGATTATCAAGGAGGAAATTGAACAACTCCTCAAGGCATGGTTCATCTATCCCATCATAGATAGTAAGTGGATTAGTCTACTCGTAATTGTGCTAAAGAAGGATGGCAAATGGTGGGTCTGTATCAACTTGCGGCTATTGAATATGGCAACATTTAAAGATCATTTTCCATTGCCATTTGTGAATCAAGTGTTTGACACCATATCTAGGCATTGTTAGTATAGCTTCTTGGATGGTTATAGTGGCTATAACCAAATCCTAAATGCACTAGAATATCAAGCCAAGATAACATTCACGAGCCCCTAGGGGACTTTTGCATATTGTAAGATGTCATTCAGTCTTTGCAATGCCCCTATAACATTTCAACACTTAGTCCTTAGTATTTTCCAATAGCATATCAGTAATGGTGTGAAAGTCTTCATGGATGACTTTTCCACCTATGGAGCTACATTTGAGCAAGCTTTGGACCACCTTGAGCAACTACTAAAAAGATGTGTAGAAACATAGCAAAATAGCCATCTCATGGTCCAAGAAGGCATTGGACTAAGGCATAGAATCACTAAAGTAGGGATTGAGGTAGATCCATGAAAGATAAGGATCATCCAAGGAATAACACATAAACCAAAAATAGTTAAAGATGTTCAGTCATTCCTTAGATACACTAGCTACTACCGATGATTTATAGAGAATTTCTCTAAGATCACAAAACCGTTGGTAGAACTTACAAAGGAAGATTCACCTTTCATTTGGACCAAGGAATGTGAACTTGAATTCTAATAGTTAAAGGAGAAACTCATCGAAATACCAATCCTATGAGCACTAGACTAGTCTAGACCCTTCCACATCATGATGGATGCATCTAACTATGCCTTGGAAGTAGTGCTCATGCAGATGGATGATAAGAAACACCCATACTATATCCACTATGTGAGCTAAAGTACTATGGGAGCAAAGTTAAATTACACCACCACAACAAAGAAACTAATGGCAATGGTGTATGCTCTTGAAAATTTCAGGCATTATGTGCTTGGTTACAAAGTATTTGTGCACATGGACCATAGTGAAATCCACTTTCTTATGAATAAGCCAATGATGAGCCCTTGTGTCATACAATGGCTCATGATCTTGTAGGAATTCGATCTCATGATGGTTAATCACAAAGGAATCAAGAATGTGGTCGTTGACCATCTCTCTCACTTAAGATGGGATAATAAAGAGGTGGAGAGCCCACTCTCTGATCAGTTTTTAGACAAACTTCTCTTTATAGGAGCAATAAATAAATAAACACCTACAGAAATAACATGGTATAATGGCATCCTCACTTATTTTCTTACCCATGAGATGCCATAATATTTTGAATTTAGAAAGAGGAAATAGTTTCTTCATTAGGCCAAATACTTCATGGAAATCAATGGATACCTTTACAAGGTATGCATCGATGGCCTGATTCATTGATGTGTCCCTGACAAAGATCAACTATGAATTCTCTAGGATGCTACCAAAGGGCCTTGCAGAGGCCACTATGTATGGAGATGCACAACCATAAAAATCTTGATGGTAGGATACTATTGGCCTACAATCTTCAAGGATGCTAACTAGTTTATCTAATCTTGTGAATGTTTTCAACAAGACAAGGGATAACTACTTGCATGGAAGGTCCTCAATAGTGGATTCAACCACTAGAATCTTTTGACATATGGGGCATTAACTTCATGGGTTCCATCACACCCATGTTCAATGAAAAGGCATATATTATCATAGTAATCAACTATTGCATAAAATGAGCAGAAGCATTAGCCGATACTAATTGTACATTATTCACTACTACTAGTCTTATACAACAAAATATTGTAAATAGGTTTGGGATGCCATGTTCACTAATTTCTGATAATGAAACTCATTTAACAAGTGATACTTTTAGAAAGTTAATGCAATGCTTAGGGGTTGAACATAAATTAAGAACATCCTACAACCCCAAGCCAACATTCAAGTAGAAGTAACCAACTAGGAGATCACAAAAATATTGACATGGATCATTAGAAAAAATAGGAAAGATTAGAGTACAAAACTTAAAGATGTTCTCTAGGCTTACCATTCAACATGGAAACTTCTTATTGGCTACTCTCCCTATGAGTTGGTGTATAGAAAACTTCCAACATTCTCGATTCAATCCAAACTTCGTACACTCTCAACATCTTGTGATTTGAATCATGACCTAATTCTAGCATAGAAATAAAGATTGATCAACCTAAATGTGTTAGATGAAAACTAATTAGAGGCCCTATCTTTGAATGATGTGCATAAGGAATTTAGCAAGCAATGTCATGACCTAAGAAACTTCAACTAGGAGATAAGGTCCTCTAGTGGAACCCCACACATGTTCCCTAGAAGGAAAAATTTCAAACATTGTGAGAGGAACCTTATATAATTGATCAAACCTTTTCCTCTAGAACCATGTTAATCTACAAACCTAAAAGCCCAAATAAAAAGTAGTTGGTCAACTTCCAACAAGTAAAACCTTTTCTTGAACCAAGACAAGCCAGTGCAACTACCACCTTGGTGAATGGACAACCACCTTCCATTTTTTGGATCTCCTCCTTCCAACTTAGTCATGGGGGAGATGGCCATCCATGCTAACAATCCATATGGCTTCTCAATTTTTCTACCTTTTTTGTTCTCCACATTTTTTATTTTACAGGTTATTTATTTTACAAATTTTTGATTTTTATATTTTTCTAATTTTGCATCATTGTTAGTACCTTTCCTTTCTTGATTATTTTACATTTTCTTATATATTTTAATTTTTTTTGTTTTTTTCAAGTGTGATATTTCCTCATTTTTGCTAATAAAATTGCTTTATTGCCACAGGACATAGTGTCATTATTGCTATTTACTAATGATGGTTTGTGATTAATGTTTTGATTATCAATGTTTAGTTTCTATTTTTAAATTTTGATTTCTAATGACTTTAACATGGTTTATTTTTCATGGAATAGGTAGTGAGTCCACATCATCTGCCCATCCAATGAACTCTATGATTTTCCTTATTCTAGGAATTTGAGGTCCCTTTAATTAAAGAAACTTTTGATCAATTAGTGACCTTGGTAGTTCTGGAATTAGGAAGGATTTAAAGGTTTTTAAAGAGTGTGACTTTAAGGAGACTCAATACTCTTTGTACTCTTCTATTGGCTTGAGTGCTTGACTGTTTTTCCTAGACTTCTTACCATTTCATTCCAGCCATTAATAGGAAGTTAAATAAAGTCTTTGCATGGTGTGGTTCCCATCTAAAAACTCAAAAAAATGATGGGAATTCGAAGCACACCCATTAGACATAATAAATGAATAATTTCTTACATGGTGTGGTTCCCATTTCAAAAAAAAAAAAACAAATGATGCAAATTCAAAGCACATCCCTTGGACAAATAAATGGGCTACAAGCACTAGTTAACAAACAAGAAAGACATGCACAAATTCCTGACGGTTCCCTCTAACTAAGGCCCTCTCTCACTTCCTACTTCTCTCTTTTCTTCTCTTTATGGAATAGTGGTTGTCTTGTGAAAGCACTCTTGTGTCTTGTGTGGGTGGACTGGTCTTAGAGTGGTGATCCAAAGTCACTGCAAGTGGTTGGTTTTGGTCTAGACTGAGGATGGATCTTCTCAAGTCATTTTAAACACAAATTCTATAAGGAAATTTTTATGACCTTAATTTGGAATTCCATTCCACCTTTTCATCATCCATCCATGTTTCCATAACTCACCTCACTATCAAGTTCTATGTTATGATCTATGTCTTGGTCTGATGTGTATGAATTCTTTAGTAGATTCTTTTTTGTTGGTCTCTAACTTTTCATGATAATTAATGAACTATGGGGGCCCATGAAGTCCTTCTTGTCCACTTGCATAACTCTTGGTTTGATTAGTTAAGGTTCCTTACCTTAGACATTGCTACAATCCTATCTCTTGCATATTCCATTATGTATTTGGCTCAATGCTCTTTAACCTTCTATTTCATTCATTCCCTAAATCATTTTTTCCCATTTTTCCAAATTTATGAGCTCCAACACACTCTTCTCATATGTTCATACTATTCTTGGCCTTTTGAGATTTCATTTGATCCCAATTTCATTCAAAAATTCCTTTTACTTTACAAGTTTCACCAAAGTCAATGGTCATCCTTTCTGATCAATAGTTGTATCAATTAGGCCTCATCGACACAACTGACCATGTCGACGAGTACCCATTGACAAGGCCTCACCAACATAGCACAATCCTATATATACCCCTATGCACTTAGAATTTTTTTTCATTTGCCTCATAATACATGGGGAGTTTTGCCATTTTCTAGTGCCCAAAACCTTCTAGAGCCCATAACTTCTAATGAGTGAAGAGGTACCCCTACACTCAACCATACGAATACGAGCGTTTCATGCATGATCCGGTCGAACACCGTAGACAGACTAGTTGTGGTATCTAGATAGTTATCCTTAGGTCACACTTCGCTGTCTTCCCATCTAGACTAGTATTGACTTTGTCATGTATGGTTTAGTCTAGAGTGAGGTGTATGATGTGTTCCTAGGCTAATGATACTTCTGAAGATAATGAAAGGTAATATTGACTAAGCTAAGAGAGAAAGGGTGAGAGAGAATCTAAGCTAGCCTAAGTGCGATGAGCATCCATTCCTCAATCATCCGTACACATCTTGGACCTCATGTAAGACTACTACTAGGATTACCAAGCGTAGATCCTAGGTACATTATTAGGTTACCAAGCAGTCACACTTAAATGGTCCTGATCAAGTCATATTCATTCCACATTAATTAAGAGTTTAGGGTGAAGAGAGATTAACTATGAAAGCAGTAAATAACAATTAAATAAATAATTAAACTAAGTGAATTCTACAATGATGAAGTAATCTCGATCTTTATTTCCAGTCATGTGTGTGTCCAAGTATGTCACACTTGAATAAGGATGTCGTACAATTACAATCACCACACTACGGGCATACACTGAGAGGAAAAGGGTTGAGAGAAAGAACTACTAAAACTTAACACTTAAACTAAAAATTGACAAAAGACTCTCTATTAGAACTATCTACCTCTTATTTATAGATGAGGAGATAGGTTGCAATATCGTGTATGCAATATTGTAGTTGACAAAATAACAACTCATCATACCCCCACGACTACATGAAAACTCATCCTCGAGTTACAATGAGAATAAGCTCCATTGATTACATAGTGGATAGGTACAGGATTACTGGATGGTAAAAATGGATTCATGCTACAGTGTGGAGTTAAAAATAAATTAAGATACAACACAAAGAATGTGCTACAGCTACAAAATTGGTGGAACTCATGTAGTTCCTGGTGGTGGTGGCTCCTCCATAGGTGCTTTCCTTTTTTCTTGTACTCCAGGTTTTGGGGCTTGATGACGTTGAAGTATTGCTTGGAGTTTCTCCTCTTCGGTCCGGTGATCCTATGTCATCCATGCTAGTGTTCCGATGTTTGATGGAGTCGTCACTTCCCATGGGTAGGGTAGTTGCGGAAACATTTGATTCGCCTTGACGTACTAGGTCGTAAATACCCATCATTCCTCCTCGTAGCCTTTGGCTTTGTCTTTATATTCTTGAAAATCCACAAGCCATCAAGCCAAATCTATTATGATACCTTTTTGTCCTTGGTATCTTGCCTTTACCACCTTAAGTTCAGAATTTGTAATTTCTAGTTTTTGCAATACCTTCTTACTTTCTGCAAATTCTATTTCATATTTGATGTAGGTGGTAGCTACCTATTGTTTGAGCTCTATCCTCGGGCACACTGCTGTTAACATGGCAAGGTTAGCATATCCCAAGTTTTCCAACTCCATGTACTCTATCAGATCCTAAATCTACAGGTCTCGATTCTTAACTTCCGCTTGGTGGGCCAATGCATATGTGTCCAATCTGGCCCACCAGTTAGTGTGTTGAACACTGATAGCTTTGATGTGGGCCTTGGCCATAAGGATCTCCTTCTCAAGGATGTGATTGCACATCCCCACCTGGTCTCAGAAGTGCTCCTTTAGCTTTTCATGCCGTTTAGCCTCATTTTTCCATGCACTTATTTCAATGGCTGCCTTTAGACAGATGGCACATACCTCCTCCATCGAGATGGTTCGATTTTCTCTGGCTAAATGGCTCATGTCTTGGTTGACCTAGATAAATTGTTCTCACAACTGATGAAAGTATTCTTTGAGAACATTCTTTTGCTTCTCCACAGAAGTCAACTGAAGGTTGTTGGCAACAAGCTTCTTGTTTTCCTCTTGTAAGGCCTTGAGTGCCTTGTTATGTGCATGACTTTGCACCTATGCTACAAAGGCATCCCAAATACCCTTCTCTTTTTCCTCAGCCACCTTCTTATTCTCCATTAGTAGCTTGGTTAGTTGCTAAATTTTGAAGCTATCTAGCTGGTTTGTGAGAACAAATTTCAAGGGGTCCTGCTGTGCTACTTGTAGGGCTACGAGCTTTTCTTGTAATCTCTACACCTCTGCTTCAGCATGCTCGGCCCTTACTTCTATAAGCACATCTTTCCTTTAGTGGAAATGAGGTCTGATTTAATTGTTGTAACATCTTGAGGGATGTCAAATAAGGACATCATTACTTGTCCTGTTTGTAGCAATCGATCAAGTGCTTCCTCATGTTTCGCTAGAGTCATTGAGGTTCCAGCCAAAGTTTGAGCATCTCGTGCTCCTGTGAGATCTACCGGTGGCATAATAGGTAAATTGAAAAATTCTTTAATGTGATCTGTGACCACTTCTGTGGCTCCCTCTTCATCCTAGTGTTGCATGACTACCACTTTGACCCCTTCACCAGTTTCTAATTGCACTTGGAAAGATGCAGCATTTCCTGAGATTTTTTGTGATCAAGTACTTTCCCCTCATCCTATATGAATAAACACTTTATCCCTTGCAGGATCCAAAGAAACCATGGGCTATATGGCATCATCAATGATGCAGAAGAGATTTGCATCATCACAACTATCCCAACTGACCATCTCAGCGATGGCCCTAAGATGGCTCAT
>MNCI01020228.1:204319-214666 GCA_015680685.1 Gnetum montanum | reverse complement strand
CCAGTGATTTTCCTTGCAGCTGGTGGCTTTAACAATTCAGCATATGAAGCATTCTTGGATTTTTGGAGGACATCATTAGTGTATCCTATGATACCAACACATTGGTAAAAATTCCTGTTAAGACAAGGGAAGGGTAAGGCAAGCTTCTTTGTCTTCCATTCCTCAAATCACCTCAGGATCTTTGTCAAGTATAGATGGGGTAGGTTAGCGTTAACCTTTCCCATCAGCACTACACATCCTCTTGCCACATATGTTGGGATTCTTTTTAAGTCCTTTGTGGGGAAGAGGTGATAATTTCCAATTTTGAAATAGATTCTCTCTTCCGTCTTCAACTCCCCAAATGTCTTTTCTTTGCCATATGCCCTTTCCAACCACACTCGTTGTGCATCAGGGCCTAAACAGGTGGATAACTAAGCAACTTTGGGCCCTATATTCAAAAGATTTAATACTTCCAAAATGGCCTGCATGGAGAAATTAACTATCACACCGCTTGGAAACTTCATTTATTCATCATATGAAATCCCTTGTTCTCGCTTAGAACTGACTCTAACAGGCATGATACTTTGTAATCACATACACAAGCATCATATATACAATAGACAAAAAGCCAAGAACCATGTAATAATACTTTCCTAAAACAAGCAACATAAACAATTGATTTACAAACAAATCTCATGCATATTTCAAAATCATGGCCTTCCTCTTCTCCAAAAAAACTATCTCAAAAATACTGTCTTAAAAACAACATACTCCAAAATCAACTGATTCATGAATAAGAAATAGCATATTAAACATCCATATATGGACGAATTAAAGGAGGCTTTCTTGCAAAATATAGATATGTCCTTCTTTGAATAAAATATCCTAATCTAAAACTTCTATTCTTTTTTTTTCAGTGAATCAACCTCAATTACCAGTGTCTTGTTATCCTTACTAAGCTAATCTGCATATTCTTGAAGATTTTCCTCCTCTTTTGAAACCCTTGGCAATTCATTCTTCAAAGATGTCAATTCCTGTAAGTTTCCCTTCAGATCATTTTGTAGTTGCTAAATGATATTAATCATTTCTTCAAGCTGTTTCAGCAAATATTTAAATAATTAGCATAACAGAACCCATAGAAATAGGAATGTTAGAAAAACGTATATTAATGCAAATAGTCAGACTCTACCAAAATATGCAACTCCTTTTATTTCTGAATTGCATTTCCAAACATGTTTTGCAATTTCAAATTTTCATCTTTCAAAACTTCTCGACTCCTCACTAAAGTTGCCACTTCTTCCTCAAGCCTTTCCAAATCACTCTCGAGAGAGCATAGCTTTTCCTGCAAAGTTTTAGTGATTAGGGTTTCAGCTTTAAGCTCTTGTTGTAGCTCACAAACCCAATCAAAATTCTACAAAAATAGTTTGATTTCTTTTAGTTGGTTACCACTAAAATTTGATAACTAATAATAAGAATTCAAAAAAGTTAATTACTCTATTAATGCATCAACATGATAATTATAGATGACTATCAACTCCTATTCAATTAAAGGCAAGATACCTTTGCAGAGTCTACATCTGAAAGAAGAGACTTGGTCTCTTCATAATCCTGTTTACTGGATATTTTACAGGATATCTGTGGCTTTTCTTTAAGTATTCCACTTTGAATTCTTATACTTTCCTTAACAGAATCCAATCTTTGACCCAGCCTATGAAAACCCATCTCAAAGTCTATCATCTGGTCCCTCTCTTGGTCACTAGCCAAACCCCTTGAGAAGCTTCCTTCTTTAATTTCACATACTTGTGTTGAAAACAATTTCTTCTTGACAAAGTCTAGAAACTCGGAGAAACGATCATTATAATCATTCATAAGGGATAAGGCATGTGTTTGCAACCCATCAACTCTTTCATGTAGTTCATGATCAAGCTTAATTAAAGCAAGGCCATTATCTCTTCCCCAATTCTTCACTCTCTCTAACAAAATCGAATTCTCTTCTCTCAAGCTCTCAACATCAAATCTTTGGACATCTAAATCCCTACGTAGAGCTTGCTCAACACTGATCAAACGTAATCTTTCTCTTTCCAACTTTGCGATATTACTATCACTGGGCTGTATAGTGCTATTGTTAACCTTCTCATTCAATCCTTCACATAATCCAGTAATAGTCTTCTCCTGTTCGTTACAAAGTCTTTGTAACCTGACAAGCATTTTCTGCATTTCATTATTTTTACTAGCTTGCTCTCTGTAGTTTTCATTCGTAAGTTTTTGATTATCTTCAGCTTCTTTTGCTTTCTTGGATGTTTCAGAGACAGATTCTTGCAATCTTGCAATCTCACCTTCAGTGTGTTCCAACTTCATTCTCAAGTCCTCTACATATTTCTCACATTCCCTTACCTGATATTTTAGGTTAGCCTCTCTATTATTTGAAGATAAAACTTCTCTCTATAGGCCCACATTCTACTCAGCCAAATCTCTTACTCTATCTCTTAACCTTTTCTCTTCATGCTTCATTTTATCAAGCATGCTTGCCTAGTCACCTGACCTCCTCTCTATGTCTTTTATAAAACTTGATTGAATATCATTCTTTTGATTTTCTAATGTCTTTGTATGTTTGGCCAATTCTCTTTCTGCTTGTTTCAACTTTTTATTAGCGGCATATCTTTTAGTTATTCTTTTCTGGATTTCATAACATATTTCAAAAGCCAAATTCTTTTTTTCTTCACAAAAATTTCTTAATTTCTCCTATAATAATTGTACATTGGGTTCAAGCGTTTTAGCAACAACAATTTCAGAGCTCAAAGAATCTCATTGTCTAGACATCATTTCAGCTTGTTCCTGAGCCTCTGTTGCCCTCTTTTTTAGATCTTCATCAATGATGCTATTTATTCCATGCCTATCTAACTAAAACAAAAATTGATGTGCTTCATGTTTTGTTTGATTGGGATGTGATACCAAAATACATGAAGACTGTCTTTCTTGCATCACACTCATTGCCTTCTAAGGCTCATCTATATAGTTATCAGAAGAACCTTCTAAATATGAGAAATATGATGATGCAGGAATATGCTCAATACCTACATTTATACTAGTTTCAGGGACAATGGTTGATGTTGTATGGTACTTCAAAAAGTTTTTACGTATACAACCTTCTGGATTGGTTTCTTCTCTGAAACTATTCCTTTTCTCTTACACCTTCTTGGTAAAGCCTTAATAATTCTCTCAACAACACTTCATGCTGCTTGATAAAGAGATGAAACAAAGCTGAGAGAAGATGACTTACTTTGGCCTTGCGTGATTTCAATTTGCACCTTTCCAATATTATCAGAGCACAACTTGGATTCACGGTCATTATAGGCATTTATTGACTGGGAACGTATAAGTTTTGTAGCATATGTAGATTGAGATGGCATAATCTCTATATCATTAGCATATTGTGGAAAATTGGAAACAGCAACAGAACAAGACTCCATCTCATCATCAAAATTGCTTGTCATTCAACCTGAATTGCATCTAAGTGGCAACCTAGGAGGAGGATACCAAGATATATTGGTGCTTGGTTTAGGCTTTTTTTTAGGTACACTACAAGATATATTGCTGCAAGTTTCTAAGAAAATCTTTATTGAGCCACTAGTAGGAACCGCTACTAATCCCACACTGTATATGCAGAAAATTACAGCTTATTATACAATAAAAATAATTGAAAAGCTTCAATAAATATTTCTTGGTCATTAAAAATATGAAAATAGCTTAGAATATTTCTAATGTAATCATTTTAAACCCAGTGCTTTAGCTAACTAGCTTTTGGAAACTTATTTCCTATGAAAAATAATCTCAAAGTATAACTTTATCCAATATTTTTACTATGATTGGTGATGAAAGCGATCATCCTTGCCAGTGTTGTTTGAATTACTTACAGTGCTGCAAGGAAGAGATGCAGAAGAAGCTCTAGATATAACCTTGAACTGAATAATAAACATTCAATAAAATTAGAAACAACAATATTTTTTCTTAATTATAATAATCACATTATGATGGGACACGATATTGCATGGGCCATGATATCACGTTCGCCGTGATATCGCATACATGATATTGCATCCGCCGTGATATGACATCCCCTGCGATATCGCGTACGCAATATCACATCGTCCCCCTCGATATCTCGTACATGATATCACGGTGCACCACCAAGTCTATAAATAAGAAGCGACTCTCCCTTGTTTCTCATCATAGGCTTAGATCATAGTGAAACTCTTGCAGTTTTCCCTCTCTCCAGAGATAGATGAATTTGCATGTGCCCGCAGTAGGAACTCCAAAGTGAACAGATCTTTATTCGAGCAAATATTGTACCTGAACATAAGTTTTTCTATGGCAATAAAGATGAACTTCTTGGATAAACCTCGCAGTGCATGGAATAGGCTAATTAGGACTTTATTTACTGTTATTTATTATTTGTCATTTAAATGCTTTATTAGTCATTAAATCTTTCTCAACCCTTCTCTCCTAGTTAAGTGCCTCAGTACGATCACTTCGAGCACGTGTGTTATGCTTGGTGATCCCATCAACGACTAGCATTTGGTAACCAAGGTTGCATTAGTTCAGGGTGTGAACGATAAGTGGAAACGGATGCTGACGCTAGGTTAATTAAAGCTTAGTTAGTTAGTTAAAGTTAGTTAATTATTCTCTTCAACTCTTCACCTTGTCAGCATAGGAGATAAAACATAAAAGCTATAAAAATCACATACCTTAGACTTAACCATACACCATGACAAATACAAGTAAGTCTAGGAAGACAACGAATAATTAACCCTAAGTGTTCCATGAGGCGTGTAGGCCCTTCGTTTGCGAAGTTCAACCAAATTGCACGTGTAACGCTCGTATTCATATGGTTGAGTGTAGGGGTACCTTGCCACTCATCACATAATAATTTAAAACATAGATCAATTATAGTTAAACATGGCATATGCTAATGCTAGCAAAAAAGATAGTATAAGTAAGAAAAATCTGAAAAGTACACGGGAATTAAAAATCCATGTCTAAAATATATTTAAAAAGAAAAAGAAAATAATTACACACATGCTTTTGATATAGTCGGTGACTACATGTGTTAGCAATTGATCCAATCGGTGACTATATGTGTTAGCATGATCGTATGTCTTGAGTGCGATGATTCGGTTGAAGGAGGCTTTGAAGTTTTGATTGATACTGAGGAATCTAAGGAATTAACCACTTGTGATTGCAAGGGCATAGTTAGACTATTGGTTATAAAGAAAGGTCTTTTCTTCATGTGGTTGTTCGAACCAATAGTAGGTTGAGAGTTAACAACCCTCGTGGCATTACGTTGCTGCAGCTAGGTAGGGATTTTACCTTGCAGCGTGGGAGCATGTGGTAGTGGAGCCATTGGTGGAAGAGATGCAGTCGAATGAGAAGGATGATATGTTTGCAGAATATTGCCCTAGAAGAGGGAGTCCCATAATACTTGCAGGCTTGGTAGTAAGGTTGAGAAGTGACGTGACCAGTAGAGTCACGTGGAGAAATTGGCTGCTACACATAATATCCATATGGGTTAGGTTGTCGGTAAGGATACTGTTGCCTTGGTGGTGGCATTCCCCATGATTGTGGGTGCTACCACTATTGATATTGCTCAATCGGTTGTGGTGGAGTTCCACTGGGATAATATGTTAAGGGTTGGTGGAACAACCTTAGGTTAACTGGAGGATAAGGTAACCTTTGGGGTGTTTGCCTTTTGTTTAGTCTAGGGTTGAGTGCATACATCTTAGACTCCTATAGATGTGAGATTATAGGGCAACATCGCTTAGGATGGTCATATTGACATATCTCACATCCACTATCATTGTCTATTTCCAAATCCACAACCTCTTCAATGATGGCAACTTTGCCCTTACCCTTTCTACGTGCATGTTCAGCCTCTTTCTTTTTTCTTTTCTCACTACCTTGCTCTCTAGACTCCTCTACTATTTTAAGAATATTTTGAAATCTATTTTCTAGGGAATCCCACATTTGGTTTACCTTTGCTAAAACTTCTAATGTTATTTTTTGAATAGGAAAAGTTTTCCTATTCATCATCTCTTTGAGTGGTGACTCTTCTTCATCCTCACAAAATCTTACTCTCCTATTCTAAAGGGAAGGATATTGGTTATACTCTTCTACACTTTCTCTCTTTCATAGCTCACCTTCTTCCTTAGCAACTTGCTCTAATAGTCTTTGAATTTGATGGGACCTAAGCTCGAATAGTCTTCCTTGGGCATAAGTCCCAAGGGTTCTTCTTGTTTGATGCCCAAGCCCAGCTATGAGATGGCACAGTTAATCCCTTTACGAATAACCATGACCAGGACAACGATGTAACAGTGCATAGTATCGTCCAATGGTAGCATCCAAGAGTTCATGTCCTTCTTGTTTCTAGCCTTGGATTTGCTTTCATAGGTTGGACACTCAAGAGTACGTTTGGTACTTATCATTGAATAATTCTAACATAGTACTCCATCTACGAATAGATTCCAGTTCTAAGGGCCGATACCAACTTTCCGCTTCTTTAACTAGTGTCCGTGGGAACAAATTAAGTTTTTGCCATTTTTTCTCTATGTTTTGTAAGGAACATGCATCATGGAATGCTTGTAAATGATTCTAAGGATCAGCATTGTATCCCCCTTCAAATTGTAGGATGTTGTTCATATCTAATGTCTTTATCCTACTATCTTTCTGGTGCCTTTTTGGAATTCTAATACCCTCAATTATGTCTAACATACTTTGAGTAGCGAGTAAGGATTCATCGTGATTGTCTCGTCCATGGCATCTATGATTCCTATGTTATTCCCTACTCTCCCTCTTCTATGTCGTGACTCTCTAGAGTGCGCTCGTCTCCTTTCCTGGTTGTTTTGTCTATGGCTTCCACTTTGCCTACCTTTATCCCCATTGTCTTTTTCTTTATGACTGCATCCGAATATTTAAGGAGAGGGTGAAGGAGATGATGAAGGTGAAGAAGAAAGTGAACCGTCACCATGACAGTGTTTGCTACTTTCTCTTTTGCAACCGTAGCCCTAATTACGATTGTGATCAGAATGTCCACCTTTATCATGAGTTCGTGTCCATTTTTTGAACCCTTTGTGCTCTTGGGTATCAGAATCTGGGTTATGAAGAGTGGAATAAAGGTTTTAATACATAACCCCTTGGCCAAAGTCAAGGGGAGGAACATCGTTGTGTGGAAAACTGCCTGAGGTAGGTTCACCATCCTCATTTTTGCTTAAGACATATGGGGCATCCTGGGACCACTTACCCTTCAAAGACTCATAATGTCTCTCCTGTTACAAGTCCCTTTGATGTTGTGCCTTTGTGGAACAATATTCTCTTAAGTTATGGTCTTGCACAATGTATTCTGCATGTAAGTGTGACATGCCAATTCGTGTGAGAGCATGAAGAAGAATGCTTGGGACTGAATGATCAAGAGGTAACACTATGTTATCTTCTAAGTCTCACCAATGCAATTTTTCATCTTGATGGAGGATAAAGGTGAAGTCTAGTATATACTCATCGGGATGAATATATACCAGTCGAACTTGTTAAGGGATTGGCAGATCAACGTCATGTGTATTACGCCACTGATTATTTCATGTTTCAGACCTAGGCAGTGATGTGCTTTCATACAAAGAAGGATACATACTTATCTATTCAGTATGCAATGTACTCTTGTTTATTATTTTCTCAATCAACCCTAAGGATTCGTTCCAATGATGTGAATGATTTCCTAAGTTCTAATTAGCGCACAAATAACTAAGTCCCCGGAAATAGTGCCAATGATGAGTAGTGAAGTACCCCTACACTTAACCATATGAATACAAGCGTTTCACACATGATCTGATCAAATTCCAAGGACTAAGTGCCTATGCACCTTCGTGGAACAAGGATGGATTGGTTGATCGTCGTCTTCCCAAACTTACTTGTATGTCATTATTGTATGGTTAAGTAAGCTTGAGGCATATGATTCTTATATCTTTTATGTTTCTATGTCCTTTGCTAATAGGGAAAGAGAGAGATAACTAAGTGAATAATTTTACTTAACTACTGATTAACTAGGCTTTAACTAATCCTAACACCCATATCCGTTCTCACTTGCCGTACACATTCTAAACTAGTGCAACACTACTAGGATTACCAAATGCTAATCATTACTGGGTTACCAAGTGTTACACGCATGCTTGAAGTGATCGTACCGAGTGTAATTTAATAATTTGCTTAATTGATCAAAATGAATTACTATGCTAATAACATAAATGTAAAGTGCATAAAATAAAATAAATGCATTAGAAAATAAAATAAAAGAAATGTCTAAGAAAACAAATCTCAAGTATTGTAAGGATGAATCAAAGAGCTCATCTTTATTGCCATACACAAGGTGTGCTCAGGTACACCATGCTTAAATAAAGATCCATCCACACTTCGACCTCCTGTTGCAGGCACTTGGAAAATACTCTAACCTTCAAATGGACTATAGGAGTTTTGCTACTTGACTGCTACTAGAATTTTTTCCAATTGTGTGCCTGGGCATTGTATTTATAGACTTGGGAGCAACTACTATAGTCATTAGAGTAACCGCTCTAATAATTAGAATAATTGCTCAAATAATAACCACTCTAATTATTAGAGTAACCACTACAATAATAACCACTCTAATAATTAAAGTAACTACTCCAATAATAACCACTTTATTCATTAGAGTAACTGCTCCAATAATAACCACTCTAATAATAACCACTCTAATTATTAGAGTAATTGCTCCAATAATTAGAGTAATCACACCAATAATAACTGCTCTAATTATTAGAGTAACCACTCCAATAATAACTGCTCTAATAATTAGAGTAACCGCTTCATTAATAAAGTATGACTCAAACTAGCATTCTCTTGCTTAACAAAACAATGAGCTAACCACTTGTGCTCAATTATCACTAGCTTATGGTTCCTTCATGTTCTATGTAATTTCTAACAAAGTTATTACTAGCTTTAGGTCTTAGCCTATTAATAAGATTCTTGATTTGGAAACTCCAAGTTATAAGTTCGATTCTATTAAGTAGTATTTAGTTATAAAGTTCTAATTTTACTCTACGTATTAAGGGTAAAAATTGTTTTAAAACAATCACAATTACTAGCTAAAATCAAGCCCATAACTTGAACTTACGAAATCAGGAGTCTTACTGTTAGGCTAACACCTAATTGTTAAAAATATGCTACTTGTTAATCACAAGGTCAATTTCTACTTAAGCATTGAGGAGAATGGGAAAAATAAATACCTTAGAACTATAATGCATACAAAGAGAAATCTAAAAAATATATAATAAGATGATGGAGGTGTTGGAATGTTGAAATAATTATAATACCTATGACGAGAAGCTTTTAAATCATGAGTCTTATTACCAAGCTAACACCTCATTCTATAGGACTTGAGACTTGGATAAAAATAATAACTATGGACCTTACAGAGGTGAAATCTAGATTAATGGCAAATACAAATAAACATTTCATTTGTGACGTTTGTGTGCCTTTGACTTTGAAAATTACTTTTACATTATTACATGGGGGGTTTACCTTACGTAACTACCCTCACATGCTTTCATCTTCAATAAAATTTTTGAATATTTAACCGTTATGTACAAACACACACTATTGATTTCAATGTTACCTGAAAATGTGTGATATATGATCACGTGTTCAATACGTGACGCGTTTTAATATGAAAGAAGAAATTTGCAAAATGTCCCCTTTTTGTAGTACAATTTCAAATTTACATTTAGATGTTAGCCTTACTAATTTAATCGGCCAAAATACCAGCATACCCATTTGAATGTTAGAGCTCATAGTATTTACAGACAAGATTAGCATACAAATTAACAAACTCAAATGATGCTAATTTTTTTAATTGAGAACTAAAACAAACAAGGATCCAAAGATGAACATTGACACCAGCGTCGTGGGTTTTTAAAGATGCGTAACGTAATTCGACATTACCTAGCTGTTATTGATTAAACCTGTACCATACATGTGCACCGAGGTAATGCTGCTTTCTACTTTGTAATTATTATTTCGATTTGTAACAAACCACTTCTCCTAGAGTTTTTGGGTTAATGATTCTAATATTCTTTTTATATGTTTGTGTGCATGTTTTTTTGACAAGTTGTGTGTGTGCTTTGTTTGGATTATGGTGGAAAGGGCTAATTGAAATAGTAATAAATTTGTTGACCATATATTTATATCTATTATGATTAAATGTTTAAATACTTTATGCATAAGAAATATGATTTAAAATACACNAATGTTTAAATACTTTATGCATAAGAAATATGATTTAAAATACAC
>MNCI01020228.1:152302-204270 GCA_015680685.1 Gnetum montanum | reverse complement strand
AGGGATATTATGTGCAAATTCTATAGCTTTATATTTTGTTTATTTTATTTTATCTAAATGTAATACATTGCTCTTTTTAGTTTAAAATAATAGAGTATAAGTACCCTCTCCATGGTTGTACAAAGGCTCGTAATATGGAAAAATTCACATTGCTAATGATCTAAAAAAGAATGTGCCTTATTTGATTATGTATCTTGAACTGCCCTTATGATGAATCTATTTGAAAACTCTTTCCTTGCATCTTATGACAATTCCAAATGATAAAAAGATAGATATTATGTCAGAATGTTTTGTAATTATCAAGAGAAATTGAACATGAAATCTAGCAAAATATAAATTCTGAAATATCAAAATTGTTGATTTAGGAATTGAACCTACAACTTGTGAATATCCATATTTTATTGATTTTATTATAGTGATCATGAAGAGAATTGAACTCGTGACCCATTGCTAGAGAGAGAGAGAACTTTAAGAAGAAAGAAAAGAATACGAACAGTCCCAAGAAGTCAGTTACAAGAAATCATTCATTATCCCTTATTCCACCTACAAATAGGAAGAGGAGGAGAGGAAAAAGAGGACACACACAAGGCAAAAAAAAAGTAGCTATGCAGAATACAAAAAAAACAAGAAAAAGAGGGATACAATGACAAGGAGTGTGGATGAGAAGGGAGAGAAGACTATCGCTGCTATAAGAGATAGCAAAGAGAAAGAAAAAAAGTGCATCATAGCAATCCAGTATTCAAATAATTCCTCCTAGTAAGCAAGATATCTAAGCAATGAGGTAAAATGATCCATCTTTGTTATGTTTGATAATGGCTAGCGAAGGCTGATTTTCTTAAACTTTTTTCTTTTTGTTTGTTTAACCACCTTCACAATGCTTGTATGAAAATATCAAGATTGTTGTCATAAACTTAGATTTTTTTTTGAAATCCTTTATTACCCTTTTTTGGATCTCTCCACCTATCCTCTACACTCTCCTGCCTAAATGAATTGGATTAGAGTTGTTTCTGTAATGATTCAGAAACACCCGTAATGATTTGGGCAATTTTTAGTAAAGGATTGCTAACAGGGGCTATGGATCCCTAATGTGAGGATTGGTACTACTGGTAGAAAGCAAGAGTATCCTTGGGCCCATCAATAATTGTGAATGTTTTAAAATTGTTGAATTCTTGGATTTTGAATGGAATTTGGTTGATGAGTCCTCCCCCTTTGAATGCATAAATCTTGAATTTGAATCTTGAATTATACCTTTTATTTCCTATACCTTCTCCAATCTAATTTTAACATCTTTCTATAAGTTGATGGAGTGGGGGGAAACCCAAGATGTTAATTTATGGTTGTGATCTATCTATTCTTTGCTATTAAACATATGAATTTCCTGATTAAATGATTACCAATAAAATGTTTTTGTGTGTGATTAGAAATTATAAAATATTATTATGTGATTGAACAAATATGAGATTATTAATTTATCTACTTATGTGGTAATTTCTTTGGTTTTCAAACTTGCAAATGATCCTGATTAAATATTTCCTTTTGGGTTGAATAATAAAAAGTTTTATTTATTTTTCTTTCAAGTAGCTTTCTTTCTAGGGGGCTTTAGGTGCTAGCTCTTGCTCCCTATGAATGGGTGTTACATTTTGGTATTAGAGCGCTAGGTTTGGCTTTCTTTTACTTTCCTTCAAACCTCTTATGAAGTCTAAATTTATGCATTATTTGATGTGGTGTTGGTCTATCTTTCATATGCCTAAATTGAGAAGAAATGGCTTCAGGTGATCATAAAGCCTTAGAATGTTTTGTACTTAGTTGTGAAATAAAAATAATGAATCAGACTTATATAGTTGTTGAAGACTTTTTTTCGTTGTTGTTTCCAGCCGGATGCTTACATTCATGACATTCTTTGGTGCCGGACCCTTCATGTCCACCATTCAAACATGAGGGTTCCCCTAAACCCTATACACCCTTCAACTCTGCCAAAAGATCCGATTTGTTGAATGTTTCATGTTCACTTTTAAAATATAGTTTTGTAATAGTTTTGTCAGTACAATGTCCCACCCTCATCTTGTCTATGTCAAGTGGGGCCCACTCTAATTATTAGAGTCGTGGTTATTCTAATTATTAGAGTGGTTGTTATTCTAATTATTAGAGTGATGGTTACTATAATTATTATAGTGGCAGTTACTTTTATTATTACAGTGGTAGTTACTCTAATTATTACAATGGTAGAGTGATGGTTATTTTAATTATTAAAGTGATGGTTATTCTAATTATTTGAGTGGCAGTTATTCTAATTTTAAAAGTTGGGATCCTATTTATACATGTACTAGCATGCTCATTCCCTTTCCTTTGCAGCTTCGGCTACCTACCCTTATTGCCTAAACACACTGATGAGGGGTGCAAGTCTCCAAAAACATGCTACGATCTTTCTATTACTTTTTGTTCAACAGTTTTTCTTTTTTACAGTTTCTAGGGTATTTCTCTCAGCCTTCGCATTCTTTTTCTTGATGCACAAGATCTCATCATTTAAGTTTCTAAAAATTTTAAGTACAATTTACTTACAGTACAATATTATTTAATACTTCGGTTGTTGTTTTCTCAATAGTTGCTGAAAAGACCCCTTAGTTTACTTGAGTCGTATTGATTGAAAAAATTATTTTGACTATATTAAAAGCATGTGTGTAATTGCTGTCTTTTTCTTTTAAAATAAATTTTAGACATGGATTTTTAATTTCCATGTACTTTTCAGATTTTTCTTACTTATACTATCTTTTTTGCTAGCATTAGCATATGCCATGTTTAACTATAATTGATCTATGTTTTAAATTATTATGTGATTATTATACTTAATAAAAAAGTTTGTTGTTTGTAATTTTATTGAACGTTTATTTTTCAGTTCAAGGTTATATCTAGAACTTCTTTTGCATCTCTTACCTGTAGCACTACAAGTAGTTTAAACAACACTGGCAGGGATGATCGCTTTCATCACCAATCATAGTAAGAATACTGGATAAAGTTATACTTTGAGATTCTTTTTCATAGGAAATAAGTTTCCAAAAGTTAGTTAGCGAAAGCACTAGGTTTAAAGTGATTACATTAGAAATATTGTAAGCTATTTTCATATTTTCAATGACCAAGAAATATTTATTGAAGCTTTTATTATTTTTATTGTATAATAAGCTACTTCGTATACATTGTGGGATCAGCAGCGGTTCCTACCAGTGGCTCAATAAAGATTTTCTTAGAAACTTGCAGCAATATATCTGGCAGTGTACCTAAAAATAGGCCTAAACCAAGCACCAATATATCTTGGTATCCTCCTCCCAGGTTGCCACTTAGATGGAATTCAAGCCAAATGACAAGAAATTTTGATGATGAGATGGAGTCCTGTTCTGTTGCTGTTTCTAATTTTCCACAATATGCTAATGATATAGAGAGTATGCCATCTCAATCTACATATGCTACAAAACTTATACGTTCCTAGTTAGTAAATGCCTATAATGACCATGAATCCAAGTTGTGCTCCGATAATATTGGCAAGGTGCAAATTGAAATCACAGAAGGACAAAGTAAGTCATCTTCTCTCATCTTTGTTTCATCTCTCTATCAAGCAGCATGAAGTGTTGATGAGAGAATTATTAAGGCTTTATCAGGAAGGTCTAAGAGCAAAGGAATAGTGTCAGAGAAGAAACCAGTTCCAAAAGGTTGTATAAGTAAAAAAGTTTTGAAGTACCATACAACATCAACCATTGTCCCTGAAACTAGTATCAATGTAGGTATTGAGCATATTCTTGCATCATCATATTTCTCATATTTAGAAGGTTCTTCTGATGACTATACAGATGAGCCTCAAAAGCCAATGAGTGTGATGCAAGAAAGACAGTCTTCATGTATTTTGGTATCACATCCCAATCAAACGAAAGATGAAGCACATCAATTTTAGTTGTGGTTAGATAGGCATGGAATGAATAGCATCATTGATTAAGATTTGAAAAAGAAGGCAACAGAGGCTCAGGAAGGAGCTAAAATGATGTCTAGACAATTAGATTCTTTGAGTTCTAAAATTGTTGTTGCTAAAAAACTTGACCCTAATGTAAAGTTATTGTAGGAGAAATTAAGAAATTTTTGTGAAGAAAAAAAGAATTTGGATTTTGAAATATGTTACAAAATCCAACAAAGAATAACTAAAAGATATGTAGCTAATGAAAAGTTGAAACAAGCAGAAAGAGAATTGGTTGAACATACAAAGACATTAGAAAATCAAAAGAATGATATTCAATCAAGTTTTATAAAAGAGATAGACAGGAGATTGGGTGACTGGGCAAGCATGCTTGATAAAATGAAGCATGAAGAGAAAAGGTTAAGAGACAAAGTAAGAGATTGGGCTGAGTAGAATGTAGGCCTACAGAGAGAAGTTTTATCTTCAAATAACAAAGAGGCTAACCTGAAATATCAGGTAAGGGAATGTGAGAAATATGTAGAGGACTTGAGAATGAAGTTGGAACACATTGAGAGTGAGATTGCAAGATTGCAAGAATCTTTCTCTGAAACATCCAAGAAAGCAAAAGAAGTTGAAGATAATCAAAAATTTACAAATGAAAACTATAGAGAGAAAGCTAGTAAAAATAATGAATTGCAGAAAATGCTTGTCAGATTACAAAGACTTTATAACAAATAGGAGAAGACTATTACTAGATTATGTGAAGGATTAAATGAGAAGGTTAACAATAGCACTATACAGCCCAATGATAGTAATATTGCAAATTTGCAAAGAGAACAATTATGTTTAATCAGTGTTGAGCAAGCTCTATGTAGAGATTTAGAAATCCATAGATTTGATGTTGACAGTTTGAGGCAAGAGAATGCTATTTTGTTAGAGAGAAAGAAGAATTGGGAAAAAGATAATGGCCTTGCTTTAATTAAGCTTGATCATGAACTACAAGAAAGAGTTGATGGGCTGCAAACACATGCATTGAAGATTTTAAATGATTATAATGATCTTTTCTCCTAGTTGCTAGATTTTATCAAGAAGAAATTGTTGTGAAATTAAAGAAGGAATCTTATCTTGTTTTCATATAACAATTTCTTCTTGATAAAATATAGCAACTGGGAGAAAATATCATTATAATCATTTAAAAGTGATAATGCATGTGTTTGTAGCCCATTAACTCTTTCTTGTAGTTCATGATCAAGCTTAATTAAAGCAAGGTCGTTATCTTTTTCCCAATTCTTCACTCTCTCTAACAAAATAGCATTCTCTTGCCTCAAACTGTCAACATCAAATCTATGGATTTCTAAATCTCTTCATAGAGTTTGAAGAAATACTAATTAAATGTAATTTTTCTCTTTGTAACTTTGCAATATTACTATCACTGGGTTATATAGTGTTATAATTAACCTTCTCATTCAATTCTTCACATAATCCAATAATAGTATTCTCCTGTTTGTTACAAAGTCTTTGTAATCTGACAAGCATTTTCTGCAATTCATTATTTTTACTAGCTTTCTCTTTGTAGTTTTCATTTGTAATTTTTTGATTATCTTCAGCTTCTTTTGCTTTCTTGGATGTTTCAGAGAAAGATTCTTACAATCTTACAATCTCACCTTCAGTGTGTTCCAACTTCATTCTCAACTCCTCTACATATTTCTAACATTCCCTTACCTGATATTTCAGGTTAGCCTCTTTGTTATTTGAAGATAAAACTTCTCTCTATAGGCCCACATTCTGCTCAGCCAAATCTCTTACTTTGTCTCTTAACCTTTTCTCTTAATGCTTCATTTTATCAAGCATGCTTGCCTAGTCACCTAATCTCCTATCTATCTCTTTTATAAAACTTGATTGAATATCATTCTTTTGATTTTCTAATGTCTTTGTATGTTCAGCCAATTATATTTCTGCTTGTTTCAACTTTTCATTAGCTGTATACCTTTCAGTTATTCTTTAATCGATTTCGTAACATATTTCAAAAGCCAAATTCTTTTTTTCTTCACAAAAATTTCTTAATTTCTCTTGCAATAATTATACATTGGGGTCAAGTTTTTTAGCAACAAAAATTTCAGAGCTTAAATAATCTAATTGTCTAGACATCATTTCAGCTCCTTCCTGAGCCTCTGTTGCCCTCATTTCAGATCTTCATCAATGATGCGATTCATTCCATGCCTATCGAACCACAACTGAAATTGATGTGCTTCATCTTTCATTTGATTGGGATGTGAGACCAAAATACATGGAGACTTTCTTTCTTGCATCACACTTATTGGCTTCTGAGGCTCATCTATATAGTTATTAGAAGAACCTTCTAAATATGAGAAATATGATGATGCAGGAATATGCTCAATACATGCATTGATACTAGTTTCAAGGACAATGGTTGATGTTGTATGGTACTTCAAAAATATTTTTATGTATACAACCTTCTGGAACTAGTTTCTTCTCTGACACTATTCCTTGGCTGTTAGACCTTCCTGGTAAAGCCTTAATAATTCTCTCAGCAACACTTCGTGCTGCTTGATAGAGAGATGAAACAAAGTTGAGAGAAGATGACTTACTTTGTCCTTGTGTGATTTCAATTTGCACCTTGCCAATATTACTAGAGCACAACTTGGATTCATAGTCATTATAAACATTTACTGACTGGGTTTGTAGCATATGTAGATTGAGATGGCATAATCTCTATATCATCAACNTTTTTTGTTAAGTATAATAATCACATAATAATTTAAAACATAGATCAATTATAGTTAAACATGGCATATGCTAATGCTAGCAAAAAAGATAGTATAAGTAAGAATGATCTGATAAGTACATGAAAATTAAAAATCCATGTCTAAAATTTATTTAAAAAGAAAAAGACAGCAATTACACACACACTTTTGATATAGTCAAAATAATTTTTTCAATCAATACGACTCAAGTAAACTAAGAGGTCTTTTCAGCAACTATTGTGAAAACAACAACCGAAGTATTAAATAATATTTTTCTCTAAGTAAATTGTACTTAAAATTTTTAGAAACTTAAATGATGAGATCTCGTGCATCAAGAAAAAGAATGGGAAGGCTGAGAGAAATACCGTGGAAACTATAAAACAGAAAAACTGTTGAACAAAAAATAATAGAAACCTCGTAGCACATTTTCAGAGACTTGCACCCCTCATCAGTGTGTTTAGGCAATGGGAGTAGGTAGCCGAAGCTACAAAGGCAAGGGAATGAACATGCCAGTACATGTATAAATAGGTTTCCAACTTTTAAACTTAGAATAACCGCCACTCAAATAATTAGAATAACCACCACTCTAATAAATAACCATCACTCTAATAATTAAAAAAACCGTCACTCTAATAATTAGAGTAACCACCATTCTAATATTTAGAATAACTGCCACTCTACCACTATAATAATTAGAGTAACTGCCACTATAATAATTAAAGTAACTATCACTGTAATAATTAGAGTAACCATCACTCTAATAATTAGAATAACGACCACTCTAATGATTAGAATAACCACCGCTCTAATAATTAGAGTAACCACCACTCCAATAATTAGAATAACTATGACTCTAATAATTAGAGTGGGCCCCACTCATCATAGGCAAGATGAGGGTGGGACATTATACTGACAAAACTATTACAGAACTGTATTTCAAAAGTGAACATGAAATATTCAACAAATTGGATCTTTTTGCAAAGTTGAAGAGTGTATAGGGTTTAGGGGAACCCTCATGTGTGAATGGTGGACATGAGGGGTCCGACACCAAAGAATGTCATGAACGTAAGCATCTAGCAGGAAACAACAATGAACAAAATTCTCCAACAACAACATAAGATTGATTCATGATTTTTATTTCACAACTAAGTAAAAAAAATTCTAAGGCTTTATGATCACCTAAAGCAATTTCTTCTCAATTTAGGCATATGAAAGATAGACCAACACCACATCAAATAATGCACAAATGTAGACTTCATAAGAGGTTTGAAGGAAAGTAAAAGAAAGCCAAACCTAGTGCTTTGATACCAAAATGTAACACCCATTCATAGGGAGCAAGAGCTAGCACCTAAAGCCCGCTAGAAAAAAAGCTAGTTGAAAGAAAAAAAATCAAACTTTTTAATCATTTTATTAGTAATCATTTAATCAGGAAATTCATATGTTCAATAGCAAAGAATAGATAGCTCACAACCATAAATTAACATCCTGGGTTTTCTCCCACTCCATCAACTTTTAGAAAGATGTTAAAATTAGACTAGACAAGGTATAGGAAAAAAATGGTATAATTCAAGATTCAAATCCAAGATTTATGCATTCAAAGGGGGAGGACTTATCAACCAAATTCCAATCAAAATCCAAGAATTCAAAACTTTGAAAACATTCATAGTTATTGATGGGCCTAAGGATATTCTTTCTTTCTACCAGTAATACCAATTCTCACATTAGGGATCCATAGCCCCTATTAGCAATCCTTTGCCAAAAATGCCCCAAATCATTATGGGTGTTTTTGAATCATTACAAAAACAACTCTCATCCAAGTCATTTAGGTATGAGAGTGCAGAGGATAGGTGGAGAGATCCAAAAAAAGGGGAATAAAGGATTTTTTAAAAAAATCTAAGTTTATGATAACAATCTTGATATTTTCATACAAGTATTGTGAAGGTGGTTAAACTAGCAAAAAAAAAAAAGTTTAAGAAAATTAGCCTTTGCTAGCCATTATCAAACATAACAAAGATGGATCATTTTACCTCATTGCTTAGATATCTTGCTTACTAGGAGGAATTATCTGAATATTGGATTGCTATGATGCACTTGTTTTCTTTCTCTTTGCTATCTCTTATAGCAGCGATAATCTTCTCTCCCTTCTCAGCCACACTCCTTCTCATTGTATCCCTCTTTTTTATTTTTTTTGTATTTTGCACAGCTACTTTTTTTGCCTTGTGTGTGTGTCCTCTTTTTTCCTCTCCTCCTCTTCCTATTTGTAGGTGGAATAAGGGATAATGAATGATTTCTTGTAACTGACTTCTTGGGGACTGTTCTTATTATTTACTTTCTTTTTAAAGTTCTCTCTCTCTCTAGCAATGGGTCATGAGTTCAATTCTCTTCATGATCACTATAATAAAATCAATAAAATATCTATATTCACAAGTTGTAGGTTCAATTCCTAAATGAACAATTTTGATATTTCAGAATTTAGATTTTGCTAGATTTTAGGTTAAATTTCTCTTGATAATTACAAAACATTCTGACATAATATCGATCTCTTTATCATTTGGAATTTTCATAAGATGCAAGGAAAGAGTTTTCAAATAGATTCATGATAAGGGCAGTTCAAGATACATAATCAAATAAGGCACCTTCTTTTTCGGATCATTAGCGATGTGAATTTTTTCATCATCTTACGAGCCTTAAAAGGTCATCACATGACCTTTGTACAACCATGGAGAGGGTACTTATACTCTATTATTTTAAACTAAAAAGAGCAATGTATTACATTTAGATAAAATAAAATAAAAAAAATATAAAGCTATAGAATTTGCACATAATATCCCTAATTGATGGGTGAGATTCCTCCAACTTGATTCATAGGTCAAGTTCCTTTATATGAGCATTCTTTTGCATCTCAACATACTTGTTTTAGCTCTTGAGGCACACCTTAGAGCTTTCTCCTTTGTTTCTCAGCATTTTTGTTGAAATAAAATAGAAAATATTTTGTTTTCCCATATATTATTTACTATTATTATTTTAAAACATCCCTAGCATGTATTTTAAATCATATTTCTTATGCATAAAGTATTTAAACATTTAATGATAATACATATAAATATATGGTCAACAAATTTATTATTGTTCCAATTAGCCTTTTCCACCATAGTCCAAACAAAGCACACATACAACTTGTCAACAAAACATGCACACAAACACATAAAAAAACTATTACAATCATTAACGCAAAAACTCTAGGAGAAGTGGTTCCTTACAAATTAAAATAGTAATTACAAAGTAGAAAGTAGCATTACCTCGGTACGCATGTATGGTACAGCTTTAGTCAATAATAGCTAGGTAATGTCGAATTACGTTACGCATCTTTAAAACCCCACAACGCCAGTGTTAATGTTCATCTTTGGATCCTTGTTTGTTTTAATTCTCAATTAAAAAAATTAGTGTCAATTGAGTTTGTTAATTCGTATGCTAATCTTGTTCATAAATACCATGAGCTCTAACATTCAAATGGGTATGCCCGTATTTTAGTCGATTAAATTAGTAAGGCTAACATCTAAATGTAAATTTGAAATTTTTCTACAAAAAGGGGACATTTTGTAGATTTCTTCTTTCGTATTAACATGCATGACTTATTGAACACGTGATCATATATCATGCATTTTTAGGTAACATTGAAAGCAATAGTGTGTGTTTGTACATAACAGTTAAATATTCAAAAAGTTTATTGAAGATGAAAGCATGTGAGGGTGGTTACATAAGGCAAATCCCCCATGTAATAATGTAAAAGTAATTTTCAAAGTCAAAGGCACACAGACGACACAAATGAAATGTTTATTTGTATTTTCCATTAATCTGGATTTCACCTCTGTAAGGTCCATAGTTATTATTTTTATCCAAATCTCAAGTCCTATAGAATGAGGTGTTAGCTTAGTAATAAGACTCATGATTTAAAAGCTTCTCGTCATAGGTATTATAATTATTTCAACATTCCAACACCTCCATAATCTTATTATATATTTTTTAGATTTCTCTTTGTATGCATTATAGGTCTAAGGTATTTATTTTTCCCATTCCCTTCAATGCTTAAGTAGAAATTTACCTTGTGATTAACAAGTAGCATATTTTTAACAATTAGGTGTTAGCCTAACAATAAGACTCTTGATTTCATAAGTTCAAGTTATGGGTTTGATTTTAGCTAGTAATCGTGATTGTTTTAAAGCAATTTTTACCCTTAATACGTATAGTACAATTAGAACTTTATAACTAAATACTACTTAATAGAATTGAACTTATAACTTGGAGTTTCCAAATCAAGAGTCTTATTAATAGGCTAAGACCTAAAGCTAGTAATAACTCTGGCAGAAATTACATAGAACATGAAGGAACCATAAGCTAGTGATAATTGGGCTAAAGTGGTTAGCTCATTATTTTGTTAAGCAAGAGGATGCTAGTTTGAGTCACACATTATTGATGAAGCGGTTACTCTAATTATTAGAGCAGTTACTATTGGAGTGGTCACTCTAATAATTAGAGCAGTTATTATTGGAGTGATTACTCTAATTATTAGAGCAATTATTATTGGAGTGGTTACTCTAATAATTAGAGTGGTTATTATTAGAGCAATTATTGAAGTAGTTACTCTAATGAATAGAGTGGTTATTATTGGAGCGGTTACTTTAATTATCAGAGCAGTTACTCTAATTATTATAGTAGTTGCTCCCAAGTTTATAAATAGAGTGCCTAGGCGCACAATTGGAAAAAAGTCTAGTAGTAGTCAAGTAGCAAAACTCTTATAGTCTGTTTGAAGGTTAGAGTATTTTCCAAGTGCCTGCAATAGGAGGTCGAAGTGTGGATGGATCTTTCTTCGAGCATTGTGTACCTAAGCACACCTTGTGTATGGAAATAAAGATGAGCTCTTTGATTAATCCTTTTAGCACTTGAGATTTGTTTTCCTATACATTTCTTAAATTTTATTTTCTTATGCATTTATTTTATTTTATTTTATTTTATGCACTTTACATTTCTATTATTAGCACAGTAATTCATTTTGATTAATTAAGCAAATCATTAAATTACACTCAGTACGATCACTTCAAGCATGCATGTAACACTTGGTAACCCAGTAACGATTAGCATTTGGTAATCCTAGTAGTGTTGCACTAGTTTAGAATGTGTACGGCAAGTGAGAACGGATACAGATGTTAGGATTAGTTAAAACCTAGTTAATTAGTAGTTAAGTAAAAGTAGTCACTTAGTGATCTCTCTCTTTCCATATTAACACAAGACATAAAAACATAAAAGATATAAGAATCATATGCCTCAAGCTTACTTAACCATACAATCATGACATACAAGTAAGTTTGGGAAGACAACGATCAACCAACCCATCCTTGTTCCACAAAGGCCCATAGGCACTTAGTCCTTGGAATTCGACCAGATCATGCGTGAAACGCTTGTATTCATATGGTTAAGTGTAGGGGGTACCTCACCGCTCATCATTAGCACTGTTGCCAAGGACTTAGTTATTTGTGCACTAATTAGAACTTAGGAAACCATTCACATTGTTGGAACGAACCCTTAGGGTTGACTGAGAAAATAATAAACAAGAGTACATTGCATACTGAATAGACAAGTATGTCTCCTTCTTCATATGAAAGCACCTCATTGCCTAGGTCTAAAACAGGAAACAATCGGTGGCATAATACACATGACGTTGATCTGCCAGTCCCTTAACAAGTTTGAGTGGTATATATTCATCTTGATGAGTGTATACTAGACTTCACCTTTATCCTCCATCAAGATGAACAACTGTGTTGGCGAGACTTAGAAAATAACATAGTGTTATTTCTCGATTGTTCAGTCCCGAGCATGCTTCTTCATGCTCTTACATGAATTGGCATGTTAGACTTACACATAGAATACATTGTGCAAGACCATGACTCGAGAGAATATTGTTCTACAAAGGCACAACATCAAAGGGACTTGCAACAGGAGAGACATTATAAGTCTATGAAGGATAAGTGGTCCTAGGATGCCCCACATGTCTTAAGAAAAAATGAGGGTGGTGAATCTATCTCAAGCAATTGCCCACACAACGATGTTCCTCCCCTTGAATTTGGCCAAGGGGCTATGTATTAGAACCTTCATTCCACTATTCATAACCTAGGTTCTGATACCCATGAGCACAAAGGGTTTAGAAAATGGACACAAACTCATGATAAAGGTGGACATTCTGTTCACAATCGTAATCAGGGCTAAGGCCACAGAAGAGAAGGTAGTAGACACCATCATGGTGATGGTTCTCCTTCTTCTTTACCTTCATCATCGCCTTCACCCTCTCTTTCAATATTTGGATGCAGTCATAAAGAAAAAGACCATGGGGATAAAGGTAGGCAAAGTGGAAGTCATAGACGAAACAACTAGGAAAGGAGACGAGGGCACCCTAGAGAGTCATGACATAGAAGAAGGGAGAGTAGGAAATACCGTAGGCATCATAGATGCCATGGATGAGATGATCACGATGAACCCCTACTCGCTACTCAAATTATGTTAGACATAATTGAGGCTATTAGAATTCCAACAAGGCACCAAAAAGATAATATGATCAAGAGATTAGATCTGAATAACATCCCACAATTTGAAGGGGGATATAATGTTGATCCTTAGAATCATTTACAAGCATTCCATGATGCATGTGCCTTACAAAACATAGAGAAAGAATGGAAAAAACTTCAGTTTTTCCCACAGACACTAGTTAAAGAAGTAGAAAGCTGGTATCGGTCCTTAGAATTAGAATCTATTTGTAGATGGAGTACTATGTTAGAATTATTGAATGATAAGTACCAAACGTACTCCCGAGTGTCCAACATATGAAAGCAAATCCAAGGATGGAAACAAGGAGGACATGAACCCTTAGATGCTACCATGGGTCGATACTATGCATTGTTACATCGTTGTCCTGGCCATGGTTATTCATAAAGGGATTAACTGCATCATCTCGTAGATGGGCTTAGGCATGAAACGAGAAGAACCCTTGACACTTATGCCCAAGGAAGACTATTCAAGCTTAGGTCCCATCAAATTCAAATACTATTAGAGAAAGTTGCTAAGGAAGAAGGTGAGCTACAAAAGAGAGAAAGTGTAGAAGAGTATGACCAAGATCCTTCCCTTTGGACTAGAGGAGTAAGATTTTGTGAGGATGAAGAAGAGTCACCACTCGAAGAGATGGTGAATAGGAAAACTTTGCCTATCCAAAAGATAACATCAAAGGTTTTAGCAAAGGTAGATCAAATGTGGGATTCCCTAGACAATAGATTTCAAACTATTCTTAAAATAGTAGAGGAGTCTAGAGAGCAAGGTAGTGAGAAAAGAAAAAAGAAAGAGGCTAAACATGCACGTAGCAAGGGTAAGGGAAAAGTTGCCATCATTGAAGAGGTTGTGGATTTGGAAACAGACAATGATAGTGGATATGAGATATGTCAATATGACCATCCTAAGGGATGTTGCCTTGTAATCTCACATCTATAGGAGTCTGGGATGTATGCACTCAACCCATGATTAAACAAAAGGCAAACACCCCAAAGGTTACCTTATCCTCAAGGTAACCTAAGCTAGTTCCACCAACCCTAAACATATTATCCTAGTGGAACTCCACCACAACTGATTGAGAAATATCAATAGTGGTAGCACCCAAAATCATGGGGAATGCCACCACCAAGGCAACAGTATCCTTACTGACAACCTAACCCATATGGATATTACGTGCAGTAGCCAATCTCTCCACGTGACTCTACTGGTCACATCACTTCTCAACCTTACTACCAAGCCTGCAAGTATTATGGGACTCCCTCTTCTAGAGGCGATATTCCGCAAACATATCATCCTTCTCATCTAGCCACATCTCTTCCACCAATGGCTCCACTACCACATGTTCCCATGATGCAAGGTGAAATCCCTACCTAGCTGCAGCAACGTAATGCCACAAGGGCTGTTAACTCTCAACCTACTATTGTTTCCAACAATCACATGAAGAAAAGACCTTTCTTTAGAACCAATAGTCTAACTAGGCCCTTGCAATCACAAGTGGCTAATTCCTTAGACGCCTTAGTATCAATCAAAACTTCAAAGCCCCCTTCAACCCAATCACCGCACTCAACACATACGGTCATGCTAACACATGTGGTTACCAATCAGATCAATTGCTAACACATGTAGTCACCGCCTATATCAAAAGCATGTGTGTAATTGCTATCTTTTTCATTTTAAATAAATTTTAGACATGGATTTTTAATTTCCATGTACTTTCTAGATTTCTCTTACTTACACTATCTTTTTTGCTAGCATTAGCATATGCCATGTTTAACTATAATTGATCTATGTTTTAAATTATTATGTGATTATTATACTTAACAAAAAAGTTTGTTTTTTCTAATTTTATTGAATGTTTATTATTCAGTTCAAGGTTCTATCTAGAGATTCTTCTACATCTCTTACCTGCAGCACTGCAAGCAGTTCAAACAACACTGGCAGGGATGATCGCTTTCATCACCAATCATAGTAAGAATATTGGATAAAGTTATACTTTGAGATTCTTTTACATAGGAAATAAGTTTCCAAAAGTTAGTTAGCTGAAGCACTAGGTTTAAAGTGATTACATTAGAAATATTCTAAGTTATTTTCATATTTTTAATGACCAAGAAATATTTATTGAAGCTTTTCAATTATTTTTATTGTATAATAAGCTACTTCATATACAGTGTGGGATCAGCAATGGTTCCTACCAATGGCTTAATAAATATTTTCTTAGAAATTTGTAGCAATATATCTGGCAGTGTACCTAAAAATAGGCCTAAACCAAGTACTAATATATCTTGGTATCCTCCTCCTAGGTTGCCACTTCAATGCAATTCAGGTCAAATGACAAGCAATTTTGATGATGAGATGGAGTCGTATTTTGTTGTTGTTTCCATTTTTTCACAATATGCTGATGATAGAGAGATTATGCCATCTCAATCTACATATGCTACAAAACATATATGTTCCCAATCAGTAAATACCAATAATGACTGTGAATCCAAGTTGTGCTCTGGTAATATTGGCAACGTGCAAATTGAAATCACACAAGGACAAAGTAAGTCATCTTCTCTCAGCCTTGTTTCATCTCTCTATCAAGCAGCACGAAGTGTTGCTGAGAGAATTATTAAGGCTTTACCAGGAAGGTCTAACAGCCAAGGAACAATGTCAGAGAAGAAACTAGTTCCAGAAGGTTGTATACATAAAAATATTTTTGAAGTACCATACAACATCAACCATTGTCCCTGAAACTAGTATCAATGCATGTATTGAGCATATTCCTGCATCATCATATTTCTCATATTTAGAAGGTTCTTCTAATAACTATATAGATGAGCCTCAGAAGCCAATGAGTGTGATGCAAGAAAGAAAGTCTCCATGTATTTTGGCCTCACATCCCAATCAAATGAAAGATGAAGCACATCAATTTCAGTTGTGGTTTGATAGGCATGGAATGAATAGCATCATTGATGAAGATCTAAAATGAGGGCAACAGACGCTCAGGAAGGAGCTGAAATGATGTCTAGACAATTAGATTCTTTAAGCTCTGAAATTGTTGTTGCTAAAAAACTTGACCCCAATGTACAATTATTGCAGGGGAGATTAAGAAAGTTTTGTGAAGAAAAAAAGAATTTGGCTTTTAAAATATGTTATGAAATCCAGCAAAGAATAACTGAAAGATATGCAGCTAATGAAAAGTTGAAACAAGTAGAAAGAGAATTGGCCGAACATACAACGACATTAGAAAATCAAAAGAATGATATTCAATCAAGTTTTATAAAAGAGATAGACAGGAGATCTGGTGACTGGGCAAGCATGCTTGATAAAATGAAGCATGAAGAAAAAAGGTTAAGAGATAGAGTAAGAGATTTGGCTAAGCAAAATGTGGGCCTACAGAGAAAAGTTTTATCTTCAAATAACAGAGAGGCTAACTTGAAATATTAGGTAAGGGAATGTGAGAAATATGCAGAGGACTTGAGAATGAAGTTGGAACACATTGAGAGTGAGATTGCAAGATTGCAAGAATCTATCTCTGAAACATCCAAGAAAGAAAAAGAAGCTAAAGATAGTCAAAAACTTATGATTGAAAACTATAGAGAGCAAGCTAGTAAAAATAATGAATTGCAGAAAATGCTTGTCAGATTACAAAGACTTTGTAATGAATAGGAGAAAACTATTATTGGATTATGTGAAGGATTGAATGAGAAGGTTAACAATACCACTATACAGCCCAGTGATAGTAATATTGCAAAGTTGCAAAGAGAACAATTACGTTTAATCAGTGTTGAGCAAGCTCTACATAGAGATTTAGAAATCCATAGATTTGATGTTGACAGTTTGAGGCAAGAGAATGCTATTTGGTTAGAGAGAGTGAAGAATTTGGAAAAAGATAATGGCCTTGCTTTAATTAAGCTTGATCATGAACTACAAGAGAGAGTTAATGGGCTGCAAACACATGCATTGAAGCTTTTAAATGATTATAATGATCTTTTCTCCTAGTTGCTAGATTTTATCAAGAAGAAATTATTTTCAACAGAAGTATGTGAAATTAAAGAAGGAAGCTTGTCAAGGGATTTGGCTACTGACCAAGAGAGGGGCAAGATGATAGACTTTGAGATGGGTTTTGATAGGCTGGGTCAAAGATTGGATTCTCTTAAGGAAAGTATAATAATTAAAAATGGAATACTTAAAGAAAATCCACAGATATCGTGTAAAATATTCAGTAAACAGGATTCTGAGGAGACCGAGTCTCTTCTTTTAGATGTAGACTCTGCAAAGGTATCTTTAATTTAATTGAATAAGAGTTGATAGTCATCTATAATTATCATGTTGATGCATTAATAGAGTAATTAACTTTTTTGAATTCTTATTATTAGCTATCAAATTTCAGGGGTAACCAACTAAGAAAAAATCAAACTGTTTTTCTAGAATTTTGATCGAGTTTGTGAGCTGCAACAAGAGTTTAAAGCTAAAACCCTACTCGCTAAAGTTCTACGGGAAAAGCTATGCTCTCTCGAGAGTGATTTGGAAAGGCTTGAGGAAGAAGTGACAACTTTAGTGAGGAGTTGAGAAGTTTTGAACGATGAAAATTCAAAATTGCAAAACATGTTTGGAAATGTAGTTCAGAAAGGAAAGGAGTTGTAGATTTTGGTAGAGTCTGACTATTTGCATTAATATACGTTTTTCTAACATTCCTATTTCTATGGGTTCTGTTATGCTGATTATTTAAATCTTTGTTGAAACAACTTAAAGAAAAATTAATATCATTCAGCAACTACAAAATGATCTAAAGGGAAACTTACAGGAATTGACATCTTTGAAGAATGAATTGTCAAGGGTTTCAAAAGAGAAGGACAATCTTCAACAATATGTATATAAGCTTAGTAAGGATAACAAGACACTAGTAATTGAGGTTGATTCACTGAAAAAAAGAATAGAAGTTTTAGATGAGGATATTTTATTCAAAGAAGGATAGATCTCTATTTTGCAAGAAAGCCTTCTTTGATTTGTTCATATATGGATGTTTAATATGCTATTTTTTATTCATGAATCAGTTGATTTTGGAGTATGTTGTTTTTAAGATGGTCTTTCTGAGATAGTTTTTTTAGAGGAGAGGAAGGACATGATTTTGAAATATGCGTGAAATTTTTTTATAAATCAATTGTTTGTGCTCCATGTTTCAGGACAATATTATTACATGCTTCTTGGGTTTTTGTCTATTGTATATATGATGCTTGCGTACGTGATTACAAAGTATCATGCCTGTTAGAGTTAGTTCTAAGCGAGAACAAGGGGATTCATATGATGAATAAATGAATTTTCCAAGGGGTGTGATAGTCGATTTTTCCACGCAAGCTATTTTGGAAGTATTAAATCTTCGAAATACAAGGCCCAAAGTTTCTTAGTTATCCACCCTGAAACACCATGAAAAATTACGAGTCCGCCTCAGGCAAAGATTCGCAATTCAGGCAGGGGCGCATGTCAGGATTCCAGAAGGGAGAATAAGATAGAGGAACACCAAGAGGCGCATAGCATCAAGTCTTCAACTTCCTGTGCAGATTTTTAATCTTACTATGTTTTCTCTGTTTACGCTATGTCACATGACGTAGCATAATGGCACTTAGCGTGATTCTGTTTAAACATAGTCCAGCATTAGAAGGCTAGTTACTTCGGCATAGGGAAAAGCTTGAGCAGCGTAATATATGACTTATTGTATATTTTGTCAAGTCTTTTGTTCAAGGTCAAGTTTATGCTCTGTTACGCACGGTAGCGTAATGAGCTCCAAAATAGTCAAAGGCAAAGTCTAAGAAAGCACGAATACTCATCATACGCTCATCACGCAACGTAGCGTATCACAGCGTATTGCGTCGCCAAGCTAGACATCGTTTACGCTTCATTACACGCGGCTGTGTAGGCGAGCGTAAAATAGCTTGAATCTATGGTTTCCATGTTATGTTACGCTCGTGCATGCAACACAGCGTGAATAAGCGTAATATAATCCCAAAGATAGTTGAAACACGCCCGACGCGCACCTGCTCTTTATACGCACAATACGCAAATAAGCGTATTGTGCGTAGTCATGAAGTTTGATACAAACATGGTCAGGCCAACAGTACCCGAAACATTTGGGACACATGTTATCAGGGTCTGCAGACTCTATTGGTCAGAAACAGTTGATCAGTAGACGTCAGAGCTTGACCTTCCTTGCATCCCGACTTTGGCCCACGAGGTAGATCGAACTTCTGTTTGGACAATTTTCTTGTTGTTTTGTGCTTACCTTACATCAGGCAATCGAGGTCTCCCTAGTGTAATGTGGCATAAAAAATATACATCTTCCAAGTCAAAGTGTAGATCTTGAAGCTACGTGTTTCTTTAGTGTTAGCGCCTTCTTATCGTGTTTAGCGTTATCATCATTACAATTCGTCTACGTCGTTTTCCCCTCATTTTGCGATTCCTCGAATCAGATCGTTCCACCAGATATTCATCAATTTACTGATTAGTAAGTCCTCGTCTGATCGACAAGACCGTTCAGGGCGTCGTGGATTCATTTTTCCAGCATAGCCCTCGCACGGATCTGTGGTTAAAACTGTGCACGCGGAATTTTTTTTGGTATCTTCCAGCTGCCGACATTTTTCGTCGTTACACACCCGTTCAGACCGTTACACACCGCGTTTTCCATCGTTACAGTTTTCTGGCACTAGAAGGAGGGCTTGAACCTCCGATCCGAGTATTTCGGGTAGCCCTGTTAGCGATCCATACCCTAAACCGTAGACGTAATACCTCTAGGGAAGTCTACGGCAAATCATGTGGTATAGATCGGCCGCAAGGACGATTTCTTTGAAATCCTATAGGGTAGAAAGCCTATTTGTGCTTTTGTTGCCAGCTATTTCTTAGATCCGATTACCAGTTACCGTTAATCTTATTGCTCAATGGATTCCTTGTACACGACCACAACAGCCATGGCCCCTGCTGATTTGGGTGCCGCATCTATGAACCCTATTGCGGTCACAAGACCAACTCCTAGCGCAACAAGATCTCAGGGGGCATTGCGCCGATCATTGAGACTTCAGGGAAAAGAGCATGTCTTCACGGTCATAACCCCTAAAGAATACAACTTTGAGGTGGTCCACCGAGGGGGCCATGACTTCAAACCAATAGCTTACGACATTATTCCCTTGACCAAACATCAACATGAACTCATCACACAGTTGGTCATGGCCAAGAGCCAGGCTGCATAGGCTATGGTGGAACCCCAGAATGGGGAAGAGGAGGATGAATTGGTAGCCCAGTTGGAACATTCGTTCCATACTCTGAGCCCCCATACGTACGTAGATCCCCTATTTCCTTTCAACAAAGAGGCCGCCTCTCTTAACATAGCCATGACGATGCAGATGCACGTCCCTACCCTTCCGCAAGCCACTGCGCAGCCGTCTGGGCTGCAAGTACAAATACCCCATAAGAACGTGGGGGCGGTTTCGTCACCGCAGGTACTTAGCATCCCAGTGGTGGTCCCGGCGACCGTTGCGTCCCATTTCATCCCTCAGATACAACCTCACAACATATCCGCAACGCACCCAGCGTAGACCTTGTCGCTTTCACCCCCTCTAACTCAAAAAATTACCACAGTCGTTCAGCCACAAACATACGCCCAACAGCCTACCGCAGGTCAGTGGGCCAACCCGGCGGCGCAACATACCCAATCTGTGGTGTATGGCGTGCAACCCTCGGTTGCGCCCGCAACGCATGTTCCACAGGTGATACCGCAGTATCCTCATCCTTATCTCGCGTAGCAGGCTATGGCTAACCCCTCTGCGCAAACCAGCATGTGGTGGTCTTCACAGGCTCCCCTGCCTACTGGGATCCCCGCCCCACAAGCAGCCAGTCAACCTCTTCCGTCCTTTCCATTTCCTGGCGTCGCCCTCCCGGTCCAACCTCCTATGCCTTCCGCGCAGACACCTTCATCAACAGGTCTGGACCAGGCCTTCCAGCTTATACAGACTCTCACCGAGGAGGTTCGACGCCTCAAAGCCGCCGGTTCTGATACCATTCAGATCATGGACTTTGATCAGGATGATCCGATTAGTCTAGCGGTCCCTATGCTGTCGTTGCTTCCAGGGATGTCCCTACCTCATTTTACCAAGTACAATGGGGAGGGAGATCCCAATGCTCACTTGGTCACGTTTAGGTCTGAGTCCTTGTTGTTGCAACAGTGGCCACACACCATCATCCGAGTCTTTGCAATGTCTTTAACAGGGAAAGCTTTGGATTGGTACCGAGCCCTCCCGCGCTTTTCCATCTCAACCCTGGAAGAGTTGTTGACCCAATTTTTGACTTGCTTCAAATACAACTTGAAACTAGAAGTCACATTGGATCAGCTCATGGGGGTGAAACAAGACTCGCTCGAGCCCATCCAAAAGTTCATACAGCGCTGGAATGCTACCTTGACTGAGATCCACGAGCCGATCGCGGACTCACATTTGCTGGCTATATTCAAGGGAGCAGTCAATGACTTCATTAAGTCAAATTTGTACTATCTTTCCCCCAATTCTTTACATCAGGCCTTTGCTCAAGTTAGAAGCATCCAAGATGCTACGGAGGCCAGCAAAGACCTGGCGTATGTCGCCTATAGGAACGCACATAACAAGAGCAAGGACAAAGGTAAAGCAGCGACAACGACAACAGCTGCAATGACATAGAGTACAAATACTAAGAACAAAAAGGCACCCACGGCACCTCCTGAAACCACGACTGGTGCCAGCACCAGTCAGGACACGGCGGCCCCTAAAAAGGCCCCCCAGCCTAAGCCAAACTTTGAGCGTAAGGATCGCTCAAAGTACACGGCATTACCTGTAAAGCATTCCAAACTACTGAGACAACTGTTAGGGGTAGGGCACATTCAACCTAAGAAGGTGTTCGAGGAAGCTCTGAAGCGTCACAGACATCATTGTGAACTGCTGAAGAACCCTTCTTTAGCCTTACCTAACGAACCACCAGTTCTGAGATCTTTCAGGCTGGACCGTTTCTGTGACTACCACCATCTATGTGGTCACGATATGGATTATTGCTGGGTGTTGAAAGATGACATTCAATGCATGTTGGATGATGGTTCACTCAAGTTAGACGGCAGCAACCCGACGCGTCCAAAAAACCAAACATTGCACGTATACAAGGACCTGTTGAACGGAAACGATGATCCTTATACGATCACTGTGGTGAGTACGAACAGTGAGAGGAGGGAACCGCCAAAACAACCTTTTGTTTTGTGTGTCCTTGCCAACTCACAAAGAGGGCCAACCATTTCATCGACAGCCAGTGGGGTCTCGAGGCCGCCCTTCATTATACGGGCACCTTCTTGGATATACTCTCAGTCATACAGCGATAATCAAGCCTTGGCCTCGTCCATGCCCACACCTAGGGCACCCTTCATTATCAAGGTGCTAAAACCACAGGCTGCTCCTCTCACACAGGGGCAGACCTCCAACCACAAGAGTTCACCATCACCTCCCAAGAGAAAGGGAGAGACCACACCAGTTAACGCAACGAAGGACCATCTTACGCTCGGCTTCCCTAAGCCTAGGCCCTTGGCCTCTGCGCCTTCTTCTATGCCTCAGAGGTAGGATAAAGGCGTAGAAACACAACCACCTTCTCTTGGCAAGAAAAGGAGCAACCCTTTGACTAACACCGTTCCACCTCAAGAGATTCGTCTCTTGGGCCGAATGGAAGAAGACAAAGGGGAAAAACAATCTAGCCGAGAGAAGGACCTCCTCGATGCATTTACGCAAGTTAAACAGGCTCTCAAACAAAAGAACACAACCCTGAGCCTTTACGACCTGCTTATGACGTCTCGAGAACACCGTGAGGCTATGGTTCACATGCTGACATCCATATCAGTGGATGAAAGCTTGCCAGCGAAGGAGGAAGCGATATATGCTGTCATGTTTCCTTCTGAAGCTGAGCAACCCAGGCCTATCTCGCTGACCTTCCATGACGGGTCTATCAAAGATGATCCTGAGAAAGGTCAGGTGACAACTGAACCTATGTTTATCACTATCCGGGTCGGTCAATATCGGATCCGGAGAGTGCACGAAGACGATGGCGCAGCTACCAACGTCATTCCCTATTCCATCGTGGATAGGTTGGGTTTGGTCGACCAGATCATGCCCATGACAACGGCCTGCATAAAATCGTTCAACGGGGCACAGGTTCAAGTTAAGGGGATGGTGCGTATTGAGTTTGTGGCGGGGGATCAATTCCCGACAGAGGCCACTTTCTTAGTCTTCGAGGAGATGCCAGGGTTCAACCTGATCTTGGGGAGGTCGTGGTTAGCCCAGCTGAGGGCAGTTTCGTCACCAATACACCAAGAGATACACCTGCCCTATGCCAGAGGGGAGGTTGTGATACGCGGTGACGAAATCACCCCCAGGACCATCAATAACATTGAAGAAGAACAGGGTTCGGAGATAGAAACGACTAATGACCAGACCCGTCTCCAAACCCCTCAACAAGCTGACAGCAATGATGACGGTCTAGCTTGGGCTGACCTACGATTTCTGGATGGCAGCGTAGAGGAGTCAAACCATTAGTCTTCTCGCCCTTACGCAACGCTCAACATAAAAGCCATCAAGAGACAATTGCGTATCAATGGTTGAACGATGTTCCTTGTGTACATTATCATGTCTTAGTGAGTTATCATGGTTCCTACTTAGCAATTTTATTTCATGCATTTTCACATTACTTTTGTTTTCGGTTCTTACATTTGTCATTTATCTTCACACTGTTATCTTTTTCGTATGCATGATATTCACGTTTCCTGATTACTTTAGCATAATTACACAAAATTCTGTACCAGTATCATTTACACTTGCTATATTACGCTATGGCCTGCAACAGCCTTAAACTAGTTACCTGAATTGTATACTATAACTCTTTACGCTTGATTATGCAGTAGGCCTGCAACGGCCCTAAACTAGTCGCTAGTTTACGCAGAATCATATGATGGCCCGTGATGGCCTTAAACTAGTCATCACATTTTATCATCATAACTTAGGCAAAAACCTTAATAATTACGTTCATGCTGTAAAAGCATAAAAGCCAAAAAAAAGACAAAATACTTGACATTTAAAACATCCATCAGGTCTTACAACGCGTCTTCTCAGTTATTCATAAAACAATACTCCACTTCAACATTAATAAAACTATGCGTAAATCATAATTACGCAGTTCCTCTACTGCCACTGTCGCCGGTATCTCTTAAGCCTGGATCCAACCCTAATGGATCGTCCTCCAATGGGCCATCATTTCTAGGAATGATTCTTTCACGAAGAATGTCCTCTTCATGAGGTCCTCGTTCCGGCGCTGGCTCCACGGGAGGACGCTCTTCATCGTTGCGTTCTTCTTCTTCTTCTACTTCTTCTTCTTCCTCTTCCTTTGCTTCTTCTTCTACTTCTGTTGCTTCCTCAGCTAACTCCTCGGCTGGCTCGTCTTCCCTATCCTCAGTTGGTACCTAAATGCAGTAAGCACATTAGCTACACAAGACTTAACATCATAATTAGTAAATACAAACTAAGACATGCATAAAATTACTTGCGACGGCCCTACTTCCGCAGCAAAGGGAAGCTTGTTTAGGCTAGCCCACAGATGCTTCATAATCTCTTCCTCCGTTAGATCTGGCCATACATCCTCTCCCAAGGCAGCTTCGGCCTTCACTTTTCCCTTCTCTACGCTGCTCCAACGGGGTGGGTCCGGGAAGAAAGTAGGGACTGTTCACTGGTCCCCAGGGAGAGTCACCTCCCTTTCCGGGGATGCACTTATAGTCACCTGTTCTTCGAACTTCTTGAAGGCTTCGGAAGCTCCGATGACGTCCAAGAAGACTTCCAAGGATTGGGCCCTGATGGCAGAATCACGGTAGAGTTTCTGATAAGTAATGCTCTCCCGCTTGTACAAATTCTTATGGTCCTTCTCCTTCTACCCCCATTCTTGCACGCTTGCACAATAGTCCCTCCAATCTTGGCTTTTCTGAGCTAGGAGCTCTATCTGCATCTGTTGCTCTACTAATGTCCAACTAGTTTGTACGCTCTTTTTGATGGCATTCCAATAGCAGGAGTAATCGATAATAGCAATACACCAGTCTTCGTCCCCTGTTGCTCGTGCCTGTAGGAAGTCGCACCGTGATCTTAAGTCTCCGACCTCTTTGGTTAGAGACTCCACCCGCTGCTCTGCCCTCTGCAGCCTTTTCCAGAGGGTCTCATCGATGCCCTTACTCTCCCATAAGGAGCGTGTCGAGCGTAACGCACATTTATGCATTTCCTCATAAATGTTACGTGGCACGGCTGCTTCATTGGATGGTGGCTCCACTGTGTCCAAATCAATGGGCTCCGTGGGATCCCATCGGAGGCGAGCTCCTAACAGAAACAATCATCAGTGTTGGTGACACATTACCACTATATAATATCACAAACTGACTACAACCATAACGTACCAGCTCCAGGTTCGACGCGCTCTAGGCGCTCAATGATGTCACTGACAACGCCTTCCATGAAGGCAAATTTGTCAGGGAAGTCTCTCCACGCTCTGCTCACAGCAACAGACGTGGACACATCCTCTTCTCCTGTGGCGTAATCTAGTTAGAAACTTCATCCATTTATAGAATCTTGCAAACACGCTAACACACCCATTACCTCTACCGGTGACAGTGGCAACTTTGCCGACATCTTCCGCCTCCCTTTCCTCTTCACGCACCTGAGTCTGTGCATCGCTGGTTCCAGTAGCTAGGGCCTCCGCACGCACATGAGTCTGCGCGATGCTTGTCTCGATAGCTGGGGCATCTTTTTCTAAAACTGAGGCCCCTTCCCCACGACTTAGTATTACTGCCCCCGTCTCAGGGGTCAGTTCCTCTGTAATTTTTACTGGTCATGTCACAGCACCTTAGTATATCGTCCCAAAACATCTAAACAAACATTGTGTAATACAATTCCTTCACGCTTACCAGGCGGAGGCTTACTCCGCTGAACTTTGACCGCCATAGTTCGGCCTGCGTCACTCCCAGGGGCCTCCGTTATACGGAGCCTTTTATGCTGAGCTGCAGGTTCTACAATTTCTTTCATCAAGCGTTTCCCCCGCGAGGCATCGCCGGTGTAAGTAGGCATTATCCCGCCTACGCTGTCAAGGCCTCGCACTTGGGGCACCGCCAAACCCTTGGTCGTTATAGATAATGACTCCCTGATTCCTTCCGGTGGATCCTGCCCATGGGTAGTGCTGAGGATATGGGCAATCCAAGGTTTGGATAGCTAGTCTCGGTCTTGTTGTACCCAGACCCCATTCCTTTGGATGACCAAAAACTTAGCAAACCGCCAGAGGTAAGCTATGAAGAAGGCGTGATGCACGTTGATATGAGACTTAAGCTTCTTGTGAAGCTTGATCATCTTGTTGCGTAGCCCCTTAGCGAAATAGTTTGCCCAATTGAATTAGGTCCCCTCTTTCAGAACCTCCCGCATAATACGAGTCTGTTCTACAGAAAAGAACTTCCCTTGTGAGAGAGTTTTAGGGAAAGTCCGGGCCCAGAAAAGGGGATAAAGTGTCTTGGCAATACCCATTTGGAATCTTTCGCAAGGAAACCCTTTGGTCTCCTTCGAGACCCTCACCCACTCCTTCAGCCACTCCTGGAAGGCAAGGCTTCTCTTTGCCTTCTCACTTACGAGAAGGTCGTCCAAGGGAATGCCAAAGAGGTCCGTAAAGAGCTGAGCGTCGATGTTAAAGCTCACGTGTACATTATGTACGTGCGTGCAAAAATGCTCTGCTTTTTCATTGAAGGAGTTGACCAGGGTTAGCATTTCACTGGCAGGAACATCAGGGGTTGCAGCTAAAAATAGATGCATTAGCCCTGCTGCTCGGATCTTGGTGGTCACCGCGACTGGGGCCGCCGAGTGGCCAAGCCAACGTTGTGCATCCTTGATGTCTCCATAGCGGAAAAGGACGGTGCTTGCCTCACGGCCGGAAATCGTAAGGGTAATCTCCCGGGATTCCCTGACTGAAAAGCGTAAAACACAACTCAAAAGAAAACACTATTACGCAACGCTCACAATTTACAACTATATTATGCAATAATCAACTATACAATAGCCTTACCAGGTCCAAATGGCAGGGGAAATGACGGAAGGTCCCTCTGCACGTCCTCAACGGTAAGAGGCTGATCTAGGGTCCGGTCATCGTGCAGCCACCTGAGTCTCTGGCAATTCTTAAAAGCCCTAGCATAGCGGGTGGGGTACTCACGCATGTCAAAGCCAATCTACCCTATAACACCAGTGTGCACGTTGCTAGTTGAGATAAATGCCATTATTGTCGTTTCAGCCCATGATAATGCATCTCCATTTCCAACTAACTTGTTGTCATGAATAAAAAACCTGTACCATACAACATAGGCTTATCTTATATTTTGCACATAGGCTTCTCTTATATTTCACATCAATAACAGACATATAACAACAACAACAAAAATAGACAGTTAATAAAATTCACTTACCCGCCTGTATAGTACACTGTGCCTTGTGGGTTCTGGAAATAGGTCGAGACATGGCAAGCCACGAACAGTGTGTTATATGCATGATAACAACTGAACTGAGCCATTTCCTAGATCCAGTTTAAGCTCCTCAAACCCCGGGCACTAAGTTCTCAGTCCTCAGGACAACCCGTATCGATGGCCCCATCTGTCAAAAAGGTCAGAATCCCTTGTGCAGAACCCGCCAGCAGGTGCTCTAAAAGGGCACCGGCGATGTCGCCAGACAAATCATACCACACGATGACGTTGTAGTTGCGCAGCAAGAACTACAAAAACTCCAGCGCACCCCTTCAAAACCATATGGCCTTCCCTTGCAACTGCGTTTGCGGGGGAGGGACATTAGGGACGATGGGGTTTATACAACACAAAACCCCGACAATATCCAAGACAATCAGGATGGGCTTTAGCGCAACACTGTATAGAAAACCCAATGCATACATTAATACCTACTTTTACATTTGCATGACTAATATAGAAAACTTATAAACTACACCTAGTTATCCAGGCCGAAATCGCCCAAACCCTTGCAATAACGCAAGGTTCGTCCCTGACAACGGCGGTAGACGCAACCCCATCAAACCCTCGCATTAACCCGAGGTCCACAATTTGAAATCCACATTCACGCAAACAAAAATATACCACGAAAAGTAGACATTGAAACAAACATAAGCATGTAAGAATGACCTACCGGTTCAAAGGCGTAGGGTCATGAACATCGACCAATGCCTGCGAAATGCAATCCAGATTTTCTTGCACTTCATCGATTTTGGCCAGTTTTGCGTTCTTCCTCTTGATTTTTGGTGCCATTGCAACAGCTTCAAAAATTTTCACCGTTTAACACTTGCAAATCTTCATAAAATCACATGCTCTAATCCTCTGCTCTTCCTTCTCTCGCTCAGCAACAGTTATGAATTCGAATTCACAATAGCCAACAGCCTGTCCTCATCAAAAACTACTTACTTATATGCGAGGATCACCGACTTGATATCTGATTTAACCGGGACTTTCCTAAAATGGAACCCAAAAATCAAGATATTAATGCGGCTGATATCGCACACGCCACTTTCCGAAATGACGTTAAACTACCACATCTTATCGCCTCGTAATCGGGTTGCATTAATTACAGCTCGTTTACAATATTCAAAATTTAGTTAGCCTTCCACGTTCGATGACATCACGTCACCTTTCTCCTAATCATTTATGCACTTGGTGGTTTTGCAGGACAGATGGCAAATGGACACAATGTTTTCAGCACCTCTAACTTTGAAAAGCCCATACAGGAAGGTAGTTAGGCAATTTGACTCCACACTGGTAGATGCTAACCCCTCTTTAGAAGACGTAACCATAGCCGCGTCGGAGACATACCCAGAATGGCCAGGACAGTCGAGGCGTACGCTAGATCTGGAGGCTGGAGACATAACTGAAGACCCCCTCAGTGAGGTCTTTATCGTTACACATAAGGGTGAAGCCAAAATGCTTAAAGTCAGTTCTTTATTAGACCAGAAAACACACGATGCCATAAAATAGGTCCTGCAAGACAACATTACCGTCTTTGCATGGTCATACGAGGATATGCCTGGACTAGATCCCAGGCTAATCCAGCATAACATCATCTTAGACCCGCAGATTAAAGCAATTAGGAAAAAGGCATGCAAAATCAAGCCAGAGATCGGGCTAGCCATGCGTGATGAAATCACTAAACTATATCAGGCTGGTTTCATTCGGGCGGTCGATTACTTGGATTGGGTGTCTAACATTGTAGTCGTCCCAAAGAATACTGGGAGCATACGCATCTGCATAGACTTCGGAGATCTGAATAAGGCAACGATCAAGGATAACTTCCCACTTCCAAGTATCAATCAACTAGTCGACACGATAGCTGGGCATGCGCTTCTATCCTTTATGGATGGTTTTTCAGGCTATAATCAGATTCGCATCAACCCAGAACATCAATTGACGACAACGTTCATGATGCCCTGGGGCACCTTTTGCTACACTATGATGCCTTTTGGTCTAAAGAACGCCGGAGCAACATATCAACGAGCCATGACCTACATCTTCAGCGATTACCTCCTAGGAAGGCTGAATGATTATGTAGACGATATAGCTATTAATTCTTTAAAGTTTGAAGATCATTCAGGAGACCTGGAGTTAGTCCTTAAAAGATGCTCCAATACGAGCTCCAGCTTAACCCAAAGAAGTGTGTATTTGGAGTCAAAACCGGATGCATGTTGGGGTTTGTGGTGTCGAAAGCTAGCATACGAGTTGACCCTAACAAGGTCAAAGCCATTGTTGAGCTCACGCCTCCCACAGACCTCAAGCAATTATGCAGGTTACAAGGACGCTTACAGTTTATATGCCGGTTCATCTCGAGATTAACCGACAAGCTACACCCTATGCAACACTTGCTGAAAAAAGGGGTTAATTTCGAATGGACCAACGATTGCCAACATGTGTTTGACAGCTTAAAACAACAACTGCAACATTTACCAACGATTTTTCCACCACAAAGGGACTTGCCATTTTACATTTACCTCGCAACTTCGGATGTAGCGTTAGCCGTATTACTTTGTCAAAGGATGGATGATGGGTCAGAAGTGCCCATCTACTACTTGAGTCATGCTCTATGTGCGTACGAAACAAAGTATAACGACGTAGAGCGTAATTGCCTAGCATTAGTTTTTACGATTAAAAAGTGTAGGCATTATCTTTTCCGTAGTAAGGTCAACATCATCTGTAAAAACAACATTCTTAGGGCCATTACGCACAACCTATACGAGAGTAGTAAAATAGCTCGTTGGAAGGCTATCATGGTAGAATTCGATCTGCACTATATTGGCCAATCATCTACAAAAGGCCAAGCAATAGCTGACCAATTAGTAACGTCACCAATTAACAATCAAGCGACTATAGAGCCAAAGTTCCCTGACGAACATGTACATAGTTTAAACCCTATCTTGACAGGCCCCGAAGCAATGTTGTATTTCAATGGAGCTTCAACCGCTAGAGGTGGCAGTGCTGCCACTGTTATTACGCTATCACCTGAGGATGTGCATCTACACGCTTATCGCTTGACCTTCCCCTATACGAACAATGTGGTAGAGTACGAGGGACTCCTCAGGGGATTACTAACTGCCAATGAACTCGATGTTCGACACCTGGTGATTAGGGGCGATTCGATGATTGTCATAAATCAGATCACAGAAGTCTACGCCTGCAAGGCTATACATTTGCAGCCCTACTGTGATAAGGCTAAAGATCTTCTGAGATGATTTGCGACCATCGATGTCCAGCATGTGCCACGCATGGATAACACACTGGCCGACGCACTAGCAACACTGGCTCTGAATGTGCCTTCACATCTTTTTGACACCTATCCTACATTGATCACAGACTGCACAGATCCTATCATTCAGATGGTGCAAATCTCTTCTCTTCTCGAGGAAAGCACGCCTGAATGGTACAACAACATTAAAACTTACCTTTTACAAGGTGAGCTACCATCTGCATTGACACATGCACAGGAAGACGCAATCCGTAAGCAGTCTAGGCAATACATCATCATCAAAGAAAGCACTCTTTGTAGACGCTCCTTTGATGGCATGCTGCTTACTTCCGTTGACAAAAATCAAGCGCAGCATATAGTCGGCGAAGTTCACGAGGGACTGTGCGGCAACCACGTAGCACCATGGGCTATGGCCCTAAAAATCCATCGCTTAGGATACTACTGGCCACGCATGGAAAAAGATTGCCTGACGAAGGTTAAAACCTATGACACGTGTAAGCGTCACGCAAATCTTATACATGTGTCACCTACAGAATTACATACAACACAGATAACATGGCCATTTCAACGATGGGGACTAGACATCATAGGCCCGATCACGCTGAAATCCTCTGCAGATCATAGCTTCATCATTACCGCTACTGAGTATTTTACGAAGTGGGTAGAGGCTGTTCCCCTGCGAAAGATCACATCTCAATAGATTTGTCATTTTATCCTAGACAATATAGTAACCAGATTTGGTCTCCCGATGACTATTGTGATCGATAATGGGCCACAGTTTAGTAGCACGGAAACCAAATCTTTCTGTGATAACCTAGGCATTAGACAATCTTTTTCCTCCCCCTATTACCTGTAAGCAAATGGTCAAGCTGAAGAAACGAACAAAGTGATCATCAATCTGCTCAAGAAAATGCTTGACGGCAACAAAAGGCGGTGGCACAAACAGATCCTCTATGTGCTATGGGCATATCGTACTACGTGTAGGACAGCTACGGGTAGTACGCCCTATGGCCTGGTTTACGGGTCTGAAGTAGTGCTACCTCTCGAGTGCAAATTCCTTCTCTGAGAATGGTCCTCTCCAAGGTTATAAATGAGGCTCAACACACCGAGTCTCAAATCGCAGATCTGGATTCAGTAGAAGAGAAGCAGATACAGGCTCTTGACACGATTGAAAGGTATCAAGACAAACAGAGGCAGAAGCATCATCACAACCTTCAGTAGCGCTCGATCAAGAAAGGAGATCTAATTCTCAAGGCCGTGCACAAACCAGTAGGCAAGTTCTCTGCAAACTGGGAAGGCCCTTTCTTGGTGGTTGACGCGTACAACAACAGAGCATTCAAATTAGCAGACGTCAATGGCAATGAACTACCAAACCCTGTAAATCATGTATATATGAAGCAGTATTATATTTAGCAGTGTCTCTAGTGTGAATAACCAGGTATGGTCGCCATCGTCCGCTATGACGCTAAACTGGCAACCATCGTCCACTACAACGCTAAACTGGCAACCATCGTCCGCCACGATGCTAAACTGGCAAGTTGTAACCATCCGCTACGACGTAAAACTGGCAATGTTGTACAGGTCCACCAAGACGAAAAACTGGCATCTTTTGCACGCATCCGCCACGATGCTAAACTGGCACAGGTAAGTAGTCATCTGCTGAGACGTAAAACTAGCACAGATTTATCCCTGGGTCATGACACGAAACTGACATCCACAGCATGGACTGTTAAGACCATAAATCAAACATACCACCATCCGCTACGACGTAAAACTAGCACTTCTCGGTCCGCCCAGACTTTAAACTGGGACCATGGTCTACTGAGACTTAAAACCAGTAATGACAGTCTACCACGACTCAAAACTGGGACTTACAGACTGCTACCATGTAAATCAAGCGAGCGTGATCATCTTTGTATGCTTGCATGATAAATGAGGTGGGATACTGGGACAGTCCTAGCGTCGCCACCCCACTGGCATCCTACTGATTCCTCGGACGAGCTGAGAGGAATCTTACTAATCCCTCAAAGATGTCGTCACTGTGCCCACTGCAGCAGTGGTACCTCTAAGAGTTTAGTCCCGTCAGCTGGAGCCTCGACGAAATCCTCGTCGACAACGACCTCGGGAACCTCCGTCGATCATTGCAATTGGACGCCAGCTTCGCAAATTCATCTCGCTGGTTCTTTGCCTAACCAGTTAGGTGCACTGTGTCTGATGCCTTTTGGCGAAGATATGCTGGGCCAATCGTCAGGATTGGCGGTTCCACCCTCATGCTCCACCTCCTTCTTCACGACCCGATCGCTCTATCTCGCATCAAACGGCGCTCGTTTCAACAATCTCGCCTCTTATTCACATGAGCAATGTTGTCCTCTGTTTTCTTCTGTGGTTGCAGGTTACTTGCTTCGAGGGTGTGGTTCAAAGGTGCGTCCATCTGAGTGATGGAGAACAACAGCATTTTGAGATGGCTGCTCAGGTTTTCCCGACCACTTAGAACTGCACGCCCATACCTCTCATAATCCTACCCTTAGCTCTTATTTCATTTCATCCCTACCACCTACTTCCCGTACGCAAATGCTACACATGCAAGCATCCATTTTCCACACTCGCACTAGCAGAGATATCGTAGAAGTGATGCGCCGTGCTCCTTTTGCAAGCATTCCTGCTATAATCTGTGATAGAGAAATCTCAGGCTGATGCGCTACACTCGTCTGAAAGCATTCCTGTCAACATAAATGTGTGTACGTTTCTATGCGTTCCTTAAGCGGATTCTATACTCCTACCATCCTGACTCATTTTACGTCTTCCCCAAACCTGTTTCCTACTATGTCATTCTATCTCCCATTCCCTCCAGCTTCGCTCTTCCATGTTGATAGGGCAACGCCTGAGTAGCCATGGATGGACGCTGTTCTTGCTTCTACCAATCTAGTGTTTCATATTCTTTGTCGACATCTTTCAAGCAAGCCCTCCAACCATCAACAAAGAGGGGCCATTGAAACACCATGAAAAATTGCGAGTCGGCCTCAGGCAAAGATTCGCAATTCAGGCAGGGGCGCATGTCAGGATTCCAAAAGGGAGAATAAGACAGAGGAACACCAAGAGGCGCATAGCATCAAGTCTTCAACTTCCTGTGCAGATTTTTAATCTTACTATGTTTTCTCTATTTATGCTATATCACGCGACGTAGCGTAATGGCGCTTAGCGTGATTCTATTTAAACATAGTCCAAGTTTTGCTAAGTCTTTTGTTCAAGGCCAAGTTTACGCTATGTTACGCATGGCAGCGTAATGAGCTCCAAAATAGTCAAAGGTAAAGTCTAAGAAAGCGCGAATACTCATCATATGCTCATCACGCAACGTAGCGTATCACAGCGTATTACGTCGCCAAGCTAGACATCGTTTACGCTTCATTACGCGTGACTGCGTAGGCGAGCGTAAAACAGCTTGAATCTATGGTTTCCGTGTTATGTTACACTCGTGCACGCAACGCAGCGTGAATAAGCGTAATATAACCCCAAAGACAGTTGAAACACGCCCGACACGCACCTGCTCTTTACAAGCACAATACGCAAATAAGCGTATTGTGTGTAGTCATGAAGTTTGATACAAACATGGTCAGACCAACAGTACCCAAAACATTCGGGACACACGTCATCATGGTTGCGCCTTTTTCACAGGACGTTGCAGCCTATAAATACCCCAGTTGACAAAGATACAGGGGTGGGAAAATCAAAGAAGCAAAAGGCATTTTTCTAAGCACGGGAGCACTTATCACTTTTGAGTAGAGATACAGGGAGCAGTACTTTGGCAATTGTTAACAGCATCACCTTCCGGTAGAGGCAGAGCACAGTTCACTTTGAGCATCAGCAACACAGCTTTCTCCACCAGCGACCATTAGCGGTCTGAAATGGAAACTACCTAAGGCGAAAGAAGCAGATCAAGAATCGTGAGATCATCTTGCATGGTCTGCAGACTCTATTCGTCAAAAACAGTTGATCAGTAGACATCAGAGCTTGACCTTCCTTGCATCCTAGCTTTGTCCCATGAGGTAAATCGGACTTCTGTTTGGACAGTTTTCTTGTTATTTTATGCTTACCTTACATCAGGCAATCGAAGTCTCCCCAGTGTAATGTGGCATATAAAATATACATCTTCCAAGTCAAAGCATAGATCTTGAAGCTACGTGTTTCTTTTGTGTTAGCCCCTTCTTATCGTGTTTAGCGTTATCATCGTTACAATTTTTCTACGTCGTTTTCCCCTCATTTTGCGATTCCTCGAATCAAATCGTTCCACGAGATATTCATCAATTTACTGATTAGTAAGTCCCTGTCTAATCGACAAGACCATTCAGGGTGCCACAGATTCGTTTTTCTAGCATAGCCCTCGCACGGATCCGTGGTTAAAATTATGCACGCGGAATTTTGTTTGGTATCTTCCAGCTACCGACGTTTTTCGTCGTTACACACCTGTTCAGACCCTGATGCATGATGAGTGTGGTTGGAGAGGGCATATGGCAAAGAAAAGATATTTGGGGAGTTGACGATGGAAAAGAGGATCTATTTCAAAATTTGAACTTATCACCTCTTCCCCATGAAGGGCTTAAAAGGAATCCCAACATATGTGACAAGAGGATGTGCAGTGCTGATGGGAAAGGTTGACACTAACTTGCCTCATCTATACTTGACAGAGATCCTGAGGTGGTTTGAGGAAGAAGATAGGGAAGCTTGCCTTAACCTTCCCTTGTCTTATCAGGAAGTTGTGCCAATGTGCTGGTATCAGAGGATACACTAATGATGTCCTCCAAAAAGCCCAGAATGCTTCATATGCTAAATTGTTAAAGCCACCAGCTGTAAGAAAAATCACTAGTGAGATGTTGGGGCTAGAACAAGAATAAGAATAGACGGCAAGGCCAACTGCAACCCAACTTGCAAGACCTAATCAACCTCCAAGTATAGGATCTAGCCAAAAACAGGAAGCAAAGCCTAGCATGGGCTAGGATCAACCACCACTGTTGCAAGATTATAGACTGTGAATGAGCCATCTCAGGGCCATCGCTGAGACGGTCAGTTGGGGAAGTGGTGATGACACAAATCTCTTTTGTGTCATTGAAAATTCCATATAGCCCACAGTTTCTTTGGATCATGCAAGGGATAAAGTGTCTATTCATATAAAAGGAGGGGAACATACTTGGTCACAACAGATCTTAGGAAACATTGCATCTTTCCAAGTGCAATTATAAATTGGTGAAGGGGCCACAGTGGTGGTCATGCAACACTAGGATGCAGTGGGAGCCATAGAAGTGGTTGCAGACCACATTAAAGAATCATTCAATGTGCCTATTGTGCCACCAGTAGATCTCAAAAAAGCATGGGATGCTCAAACTTTGGTTGGAACCTTAATGACTCTTGTGGAACATGAGGATGCACTTGATCAATTTCTACAAACAGGACAAGTAATGACATCCTTGTTTGACATCCCTCAAGATGTTACAGCAATTCAATTAGACCTCATTTCCACTAAAGAAAAGCTAGTCTTGACAGAAGTAAGGGTTGAGCATGCTGAAGCAGAGGTGTAGAGATTACAAGAAAAGCTCGTATCCCTACAAGCAGCACAACAGGACTCCTTACAAGTTGTTCCCGTAGACCAGCTGGACAGCTTCAAAATTGAGCAACTAACCAAGCTACTAACGGAGAATAAGAATGCTATTTGGGATGCCTCCGCAGCATAGGCCCAAACTCATGTGCATAACAAGGTACTCAAGGAATTACAAGAGGAAAACAAGCATCTTGTTGTCAACAACCTTTGGTTGACTTCTGTGGAGAAGCAAAAGAATGTTCTCGAAGAACACTTTCATTAGTTGTGAGAACAATTCATCTGGGTTAACCAAGACATGAGTCATTTAGCAAGAGAGAATCAAACCCTATTGATGGAGGAGGTACGTGCCATCCACCAAAAGATAGCCATCTAAATAAGCACATGGCAAAATGAGGATAAATGGCATGAGAAGCTAAAGGAGAACTTCCAAGACTAGGTGGGGATGTACAAGCAAATCGTTGAGAATGAGATCCATATGGCCAAGGCCCACATCAATGCTATTAGTGCTCAACACACTAACTAGTGGGCCATATTGGACACATATGCATTAGCCCACTAGGTGTAAGTTAAGAATAGGGACCTGTAGATTCAAGATCTGATAGAGTACATGGAGTTGGCAAACTTGCAATATTCCAACCTTGCCATGTTAACAATAGGGCACCTGAGGATAGAGCTCAAACAATAGGTAGCTACCACCTACATCAAATATGAAATAGAATTTCCAAAATGCAAGAAGGTATTGTAAAATCTGGAAATTGCAAATTCTAAACTTGAGGTGGTAAACGCAAGCTACCAAGGATAAAAAGGTGTCACAATAGATTTGGCTCGATGGCTTACAGATTTTCAAGAATACAAAGACAAAGCTAGAGCCTACAAGGAGGAATGATGGGTATTTTCAGCTTGGTACATCAAGGAAAATCAAATGTTTTCGCAACTACCTTACCCATGGGAAGTGCTGACTCCATCAAACATTGAAACACTAGCATGGACGGAACAAGATCCCTTAACCAAAGAGGAGAAACTCCAGGAAATACTTCAATGCCATCAAGCCCCAAAACCTAGAGTACAAGACAAAGGGAAAGCACCTATGAAGGAGCCACCGCCACCAGGAACTACATGAGTTCCACCAATTTTGTAGCTGTAGCACATTCTTTGTGTTATGTCTTAATTTTGTTTTTAACTCCACACTGTAGCATGAACCCATTTTCACCATCTAATAATATCGTACCTAGCCACTATGTAATCAATGGAGCTTGTTCTCACTGTAACTTGAGGATGAGTTTTCATTCAATCGTGGGGGTATGATGAGTCGTCATTTCGTCAACCACCATATCGTGTGCGTGATATGTGATATTGCAGCCTGTCTCCTCATCTATAAATAAGAGGTAGATAGTTTTGATAGAGAGTCTTTTGTCAGTTCTTAGTTTAAGTGTTAAGTTTTAGTTGTTCTTTCTCTCAACCCTTTTCCTCCAAGTGTATGCCCGTAGTGTGGTGATTGTAATTGTACGACATCCTTATTCAAGTGTGACATACTTGGACATGCACATGCCCAGAAATAAATATCAAGATTACTTCATCATTGCAACATTCACTTAGTTTAATTATTTATTTAATTGTTATTTACTACTTTCATAGTTAATATGTCTTCATCCTAAGCTCCTAATTAACACGGAATGAGTATGACTTGATCATGAGCATTTAAGTATGATTGTTTGGTAACCCAGTAGCATACCTAGGATCTGGGCTTGGTAATCCTAGTAGTAGTCGAACACAAGGTCCAAGATGTGTATGGATGATTGAGGAATGGATGCTCATTGTACTTAGGCTACTTTAGATTCTCTCTCATCCTTTATCTTTTAGCTTAGTCAATATTACCTTCCATTGTCTTCAGGAGTAGCATTAGCCTAGGAACACATCATACACCTCACTCTGGACTAAACCATACATGACAAAGCCAATACTTGTCTAGGTGGGAAGACAGCAAACTACGACTTAAGGATAACTATCTAGATACCACAACTAGTTCATTTTTGGAGTTCAACCGGATCGTGCGTGAAACACTTGTATTTGTATGGTTGAGTGTAGGGGTATGTCTCCACTCATCAGAAGTTATGGGCTCTAGAAGGTTTTGGGCACTAAAAAATGGCAAAAATCCCCATGTATTATGAGTAAAATGACAAAAATTTCTAAGTGCACAAGGGTATATATAGGATTGCACTATGTTTGTGAGGCCTCGTCGATGGGTACTCGTCGACATGATCGGCTGTGTCAACGAGGTCTAATTGATGCAACTATTGATCACCATAGATGACCATTGACTTTGGTGAAACTTGTAAAGTAAAAAGAATTTTTGAATGAAATTGGGATCAAATGAAAGCTCAAAAGGCCAAGAATATTATGAACATATGAAAAGAGTGTGTTGGAGCTTACATTGGAAAAATGGAGAAAAAATGATTTAGGGAATGACTGAAATAAAAGGTTAAAGAGCATTGAGCCAAATACATAATGGAATATGCAAAAGATAGGATTATAGCAATGTCTAAGGTAAGGAACCTTAACTAACCAAACCAAGAGCTATGCAAGTGGAAAAGAATGACTTCATGGGCCCCCATAGTTGATTAATGATCATGAAAAGTTAGAGACCAACAAAAAAGAATCTACTGAAGAATTCAAACACATCAGACCAAGACATAAAGCATAACATAAACCTCGATAGTGAGTTGAGTTATGGCAACATGGATGGATGATGGAAAGGTGGAATGGAATTCAAAATTGAGGTCATAAAAATTTCCTTGTAGAATTTGTGTTTAAAATGACTTGAGAAGATCCATCCTTAGTCTAGACCAAAACCAACCACTTGCAATGACTTTGGATCACCACTCTAAGACCAGTCCACCCATACAAGACACAAGAGTCCTTTCACAAGACAACCACTATTCCCTAAAGAGAAGAAAAGAGAGAAGTAGGAAGTGAGAGAGGGCCTTAGTTAGAGGAAACCTTCAGGCATTGATTCATGTCTTTCTTGTTCGATAACTAGTGCTTGTAGCCCATTTATTTATTCAAGGGATGTGCTTTGAATTTGCATCATTTGTTTTTTTTTTTTTGAAATGGGAACCACACCATGTAAAAACTTATTCATTTATTATGTCTAAGGGGTGTGCTTTGAATTCCCATCATTTTTTTTGAGTTTTTAGATGGGAACCACATCATGCAAAGACTTTATTTAACTTCCTATTAATGGCTGAAATGGAATGGTAAGAAGTCCATGAAAAACACTCAAGCACTCAAGCCAGTAGAAGAGTACAAAGATTATTGAGTCCCCTTGAATTCACACTCTTTACAAACCTTTAAATCCTTCCTAATTCTAGAACTACCAAGGTCATTAATTGATTAAAATTTTCTTTAATGGAAGGCACCTCAAATTCCTAGAATAAGGAAAATCATAGAGTTCATTGGATGGGTAGATGATGTGGACTCACTGCCTATTCCATGAAAAATAAACCATGTTAAAGTCATTAGACATCAAAATTCAAAAATAGAAATCAAACATCAATAATCACAACATTAATCAAAAACCATCATTAGTAAATAGCAATAACAACACCGTGTCCTGTGGCAATAAAGCAATTTTATTATAAAAAATTAGGAAATATCACACTTGAACAAAATAAAAAAAGGTAAAATATATAAGAAAATGTAAAATAATCAAGAAAGGAAATGTACTAACAATGATGAAAAATTAGAAAAATATAAAAATAAAAAAATTGTAAAATAAATAACTGTAAAATCAAAAATGTGGAAAAGAAAAGGCAGAAAAATTGAGACGCCATATGGATTGTTAGCATGGATGGCCATCTCCCCCATGACTAAGTTGGAAGGAGGAGATCCAAAAAATGGAAGGTGGTTGTCCATCCACCAAGGTGGTAGTTGCACTAGCTTGTCTTGGTTCAAGAAAAGGTTTTAATTGTTGGAAGTTGACCAACTACTTTTTATTTGGGCTTTTAGGTTTGTAGATTAACATGGTCCTAGAGGAAAATTTTTGATCAATTATATAAATTCCCTCTCACAATGTTTGAAATTTTACCTTCTAGGGAACATGTGTGGGATTCCACTAGAGGACCTTATCTCCTGGTTGAAGTTTCACCTTTAGTATTCTTAGGTCATGACATTGCTTACTGAATTCCTTATGCACCTCATTCAAAGATAGGGCCTCTAATCAGTTTTCATCTAACACATTCAAGTTGATCAATCTTTCTTTCTATGCTAGACTTAGGTCAAGATTCAAATCACAAGATGCTGAGAGTGTACGAAATTTGGATTGAATCGAGAGTGTAGGAAGTTTTCTGTACACTAACTCGTAGGGAGAGTAGCCAATAGGAAGTTTCCATGTTGAATGGTAAGCCTAGAGAACATATTTAGGTTTTTTACTCTAATATTTCCTATTTTTGCTAATGATCCATGTCAGTATTTTTGTGATCTCCTAGTTGGTTACTTCTACTTGAACGTTGGCTTGGGGTGGAAGGATGTTCTTAATTTATGTTCAACCCCTAAGCATTGCATTAACTTTCTAAAAGTGGCACTTGTTAAATGAGTTTCATTATCAGAAATTAGTGAACATGGCATCCCAAACCTATTTACAATATTTTTTTGTATAAAAATAGTAGTAGTGAACAATGTACAATTAGTATCAGCTACTGCTTCTACCCATTTTATGTAGTAGTTGACTACCATAATAATATATGCCTTTTCATTGAACATGGGTGTGATGGAACCCATGACGTTAATGCCCCATATGTCAAAATATTCTAGTGGTTGAATCCACTATTGAGTACCTTCCATGTAAGCAGGCATCCCTTGTCTTGTTGACAACATTCACAAGATTAGATAAACTAGTTAGCATCCTTGAAGATTGTAGGCCAATAGTATCCTACCATCTTGATTTTTATGGTTGTGCATCTCCCTACATAGTGGCCTCCGCAAGGCCCTTCGGTAGCATCCTAGCGAATGCATACTTGATCTTTGTTAGGGACACATCAACAAATCAAGCCATCAATGCATACCTTGTAAAGGTATCCATTGATTTCCATGAAGTATTATGCCTAATGAAGAAACTGTTTCATATTTCTAAAGTCAAAATATTATGGCATCTCATGGGTAAGAAGATAAGTGAGGATGTTATTATACCATGTTGTTTCTATAGGTGTTTGTTCATTTATTGCTCCTATAAAGAGAAGTTTATCTAGAAACTAATTAGAGAGTGGGCTTTCCATCTCTTTATTATCCCATCTTAAGTGAGAGAGATGGTCAACGACCACATTCTTGATTCCTTTGTGATTAACCATCATGAGATTGAATTCCTGCAAGATCACGAGCCATCGTATGACATAAGGGCTCATCATTGGCTTATTCATGAGAAAGTGGATTACACTATGGTCCGTGTGCACAAATACCTCGTAACCAAGCACATAGTGGCTAAACTTTTCAAGAGCATACACCATTACCATTAGTTTCTTTGTTGTGGTGGTGTAATTTAACTTTGCTCCCACAATGCTTTAGCTCGTGTAGTGGATATAGTATGGGTGTTTCTTATCATCCATCTGCATGAGCACTACTTCCAAGGCATAGTTAGATGCATCCATCATGATGTGGAAGGGTCTAGACCAGTCTAGTACTCATAGGATTGGTATTTCTATGAGTTTCTCCTTTAACTATTAGAATGCATGTTCACATTCCTTGATCCAAATGAAAGGTGCATCTTCCTTTGTAAATTTGACCAATGGTTTTGCGATCTTAGAAAAATTCTCCATGAATCATTAGTAGTAGCTAGTGTGTCCAAGGAATGACCGAACATCTTTAACTTTCTTTGGTTTGTGTGTTATTCCTTAGATGATCCTTATCTTTCATGGGTCTACCTCAATCCCTACTTTAGTGATTCTATGCCCTAGTACAATGCCTTCTTGGACCATGAGATGGTTGTTTTGCTATGTTTCTACACATCTTTTTAGTACTTGCTCAAGGTGGTTCAAAGCTTACTCAAATGTAGCTCCATAGGTGGAAAAGTCATCCATGAAGACTTTCACACCATTATTGATTTGCTATTAGAAAATACTAAGGACCAAGTGTTGAAATGTTATAGGAGAATTACATAGACTGAATGACATCTTATAGTATGCAAAAGTTCCCTAGGGACTCGTGAATGTTGTCTTGGCTTGATATTCTAGTGCATTCTGGATTTGGTTATAGCCACTATAACCACCCAAGAAGCTATACTAACAATGCCTAGATGTGGTGTCAAACACTTGATTCACAAATGGCAATGGAAAATGATCTTTAAATGTTTCCATATTCAATAGCTACAAGTTGATATAGACCCACCATTTACCACCCTTCTTTAGCACAATTATGAGTAGACTAACCCACTCACTATCTCTGATGGGATAGATGAACCATGCCTTGAGGAGTTGTTCAATTTCCTCCTTGATATTCTACTCCAATTTTTTGTTTAGCTACCTCTACAGCTACCTTTTAGGCTTCATGGCTAGGTCAATGTAAATGTGATGCTAGCATATCCTTGGATTAATTCCTATTAGCTTAGGATATGACCAAGCAAAGGTTGTTAGCCATTTGTTAACCACCTTTAACAACTTTTTTTTTGTTTAGGAGTGAGTTTGGCATTAATTATGACTAGTTTTCCATTGTTTCAGAATGCATATTCCATGTTTACCAATAAATGTTTTAGCTCTAGGGGCTCCTGCTTGAAGTTATCAAGGATTTCCTACTCTCCCTAATAGGTATCATCATCTTCATCAAAGAGTTGGGAATAAACTTGTTCAAGTTTATCCATGATTTCAACATAAGCACATGTTCGACTCTCAGTTGGTTCCATGCATAATGTGCTACTATTTAAGTTAGCTATCAGCCATTGGGTATCCTCCTATTTTGTGGTTGCTACGTATAGACACTTTTGAATGTTGATTTCTTATGGACACTGATTACATGCTTTAATGTATGTACTTTTGATGGAGTAAATATTTTGCACGCAATTGCATCCATTATTACTATACATGATGCATGGAATATGCTTCTTCTATTTTCTACCCAATTCATTTTCTTTGGAGATTTCTAAAGAAAGATCTGTTATGCCCATACTTGCATCGATCGTGCTTAACCAAGCTCTTCCCATAATGATGGGAAAGTCACTTTTGTAGTTTTCAACCTTGATCACTAGAAAATCAACAAGATAGGACCACCCACAAACTATGGTCACAATGTCCTCTACTAGTCCTAGAGAGACAGTAATTGACTGATCTACCAATTCTAGATAGATGTTACTCTTCTTGAGAGGTGGTAGGTTTCAAGCCTTGTACATGTCATGGGAGATGAGATTAACTCTAGAACCAGAGTCAAGAAGAGCCTTACATGGCTCATGTCCAATAATTTGTAGGTAAATGAGTGGACTTTCTAGGTCAAAATATTTTCATGAAAAGATTACCAACCTTGATCTAGTTAGAAATAGCATGAGTTAGCATCATAGTGTGAATTTGAGGTGATAGTTGGTTTGAAATATACTCGAAGGTATTTGATGTAGAGGATGAGGGTATTGGAGATGTAAAATAATCAACTGGACTAGGTTGTGGGGATTGGAGAGGACTATTGGATTAAAATAAGGGTCTTTCTTCTTGGATCGATTGTTTGAACCACTTGGTTGGAAAGCCAATTGTGAATGTATAGCCCTCATAGCATTTTGTTGTTACAGCTATGGAGAAATCTCACTCTACATGGATGGAGTAGAAGGTAAGTAGGTTGAAGGCAGAGGTGTGTATGCAGATAAATGTAGAGGATGGTATGGATATGGGTTTTCCTCTCAAGTAGATGATGGTACTCTAGACGGTAATAGTGATGTTGAAATGAGGTATGACTTGTAGAACTTCTTGGAGAGACAGGTTATTGAACATAGTACCTATATGGATCTGGTTGCCTATAAGGGTACTACTACCTTAGTGGTGGCATTTCCCATAATTGTGATTGGTACCACTATTGGTATTGTTCATAAGATTGTAGAGGAGATCCACTTAGGTAGTAAGCTTGTTGTTGCTGGTGGAATTTCCATGGATTTCCTTGAGGATAAGGCAATCATCTAGGTGCTTGCCTATGTGCTAGTTGAGGATTCAATGCATATACCCTAGACTCTTGTAAGTGTGACACAATAGGGTAACAACCATTTAGATGTTTGTATTAACAAATTTCACAATCAGTTTCATCATCAGAGTTAGTTTCCACAACTTATTCTACAATTGTAGCTTTTCCCTTACCTCTTTGGTAGGCACATTTAGCTTCTTCTCGCCTCCTATGGTTACAATCACTATTTTACTCTTTGGATTCTTCAACAATACTCATAGTAGGTTGAAATTTTTCATCCAAAGAGTCCCATAATTTATCAACCTTTTCTAAAATATCAAAAACATATTTTTGGATGGGAAAGGTTTTCTTGTTCACCACTTCATCAAGTGGTGACTCCTCCTTGTCACAAAATCAAACCTCCTATTTTTTGATGAAAGGGTCCCAATTATACTCTTCTACACTTTCCTTTTTTCATAGCTCACGTTATTCTTTTGCTGCCTATTCAATTAGCTTTTGGATCTAATAAGCTCTTAGTTTAGATAATCTCCCTTGGGCATACACCTTAAGAGTTCTTCTAGTTTCTACTCTAAGCCCATCTATGATGTGGCAAAGTTGTTTCCTCTAAGAATAATCATGGCTAGGGCATCAATGTAAGAGTGAATAGTATCTACCCATGAAGGCATCAAAGAGTTCATGTGTTCCCTATTTTTAGCCTTGGATTTTCTTTCTCAAATTATACACTCTAGTGTACGTTTGGTATTTATCATTAAATAGCTCTAACATGGTACTCCATTGGTGAATGGATTCTAGTTCCAATGTCCAGTACTAGCTTTTGGCTTCCTTGATGAGTGTCCTAGGGAAGGAATTGAGTTTATACATTTATTTTCTATGTTTTATAAGGCACAGGCATCATGGAAAGCATGTATATGTTTTATAAGGCACAGGCATCATGGAGAGCTTGAGTCCCTACCTTGGATGTTACTTTTTCCTAAACCTAATTTATGAATAGTGGATCACAAGTTCACAGTTACATCCTTATCATCAATAACAGGGGCTGGAGAATCTTCATGTTGAGAACCTTCAAAGGAAGGATCCTCATTGTTGTCTTGATTTAGTAGGCAACAAGGGATTAGTGTAATGTTTCCCCTTCATAGCCTCATGGAGCTTCTCCTAATGTCAATCTCACTTGCATTGTGTTTTAGTGGGATAGTAGTTTTGAGTGTCATAACCATTCACAACATTTTCCTTATGAAGATTTTTGATGCCCAATTTTTTTAAGGGTTTGAAATAGCATCCCTAGCATAGATCTATCTGGGAGAAAAATGATGTTGCCCTCCATATCATGCCATCACAACTATTCATCCTGATGTAGGATGAAGATGAAGTCCAGTACATACTCATCTAGATGAGTATATACCACTTTTCACTCTTGTGGAACTGGTTTGACATCTTCATGTCAGTGGAAAGAAGAAGAAATTTTGCAAAACGAATAAAATTATCAGTGTGCTTAGTAGTTATATGTCATTGAGAGTAATTTTGACCTTGAGTTTGTCCAATGATATTAATAATATTTACTAATCCTAGATAGAACACATTTCAATGAACAAAATCCTTGGTAATGGTGCCAATGCTGAGTGGTGAGATACCCCTATGCCTAACCATACAAATCACAGAGCATTCACGTGTGATCTAGTTGAATCCATGAACTTTGTAGTTTCCAGTGCACTAGCCTTCTAGGAAGTGAATCTTTGCCTTAAGGTCAACCGTTGTCTTTCCAATTACACTTGTGAAGTACACTAGTATGGTTAAGTGTAATTGATGCATTTGATTTTTATCATTTTTTATTTTATGGCTTTCATGTTTAAAGAGAAATAAAGTAATTAGATTAACTAGTTTAATTTAATCAATTAACTAGTATCTAAGTAGTCCTAACACAAGCATTCAATCCCACTTTCCATACACCTCCTAAACCCACGTATCCATTGTTGGGTTACCAAGCACTACATTATTGGGCATACTAAGCAATAACACTACTTGGATTACCAAGAGAATATGTGTTACACTCAAAGTGGTTGTACTTATGTGTTTAATATATCTTTCTTAATTGCTTCATTAACTTAAATACTAGAAAACATTTAATAAATAATTGAAAACATTAAATACATAAGTAAAATATTTAATCTATCCATACTATTGTAAGGATTATCAGAAAACTTTTCTTTATTATAGCACACACTATCATGCTTAGGTACAACAATGCTCGAATAAAGATCCATATACTTAGTGACTCCTACTATGTGCACTCAGGAGAAAAATTCTAACTCTTAAATGAACAAACTGCAAGAGCTTCACTACTACTAAAATCTTGATGCCATAAATGTGGTTGGTAGAAGCCTATTTATAGGAAAAATATTGACACTGCAACGATGAGGCCTTGTGGACGTAGCCAACAAAACTATGACTCATCAGTATGGTTCTCGTAAAGAAAATAAATACATTAATTGAAATTTCAAGCACATCACTTAGACACTTTCATGGGCTACAAGCACTAGTTATGGGACTAGAAAGACATATTGCCCATGCGTAAAGGAATTCCTATAGCTAAGGCCCTACCTACTTCTTTCCTTTTCTTTCCCTTAGGGTGATAGTGTTCCTCTATGGTTCTTAGGGCTTTTGATTGTAGAAGAGAAGGAATATGTCAATGCAAGATCACAGTAATTGAAATGGAGTTGATCTAAACTTGGAATGGCCTTATATTAGATCATCTTAATTACATAATTCACCAAAGATCTTGTATAACTAGGATGTAGATAACCTATCCATTGTTCTCTATCTACCATTTACTTACTCCACGGTCTATCATCTTACTACCTCATACAATGGTAAATTGATAGTTTTTCTTTCTAGTTTGCATAATCCTAAGGTAATTCCTCATATGAGTATGGAACTTAACTCAAAATAATCATTTATCATCTCAGATACCTATAGACTCCTTGTGATAAGGATATGCCAGGGCATATTAGGCATACACTTACTTTGGGAAAATCCCACTTGTATCTTCCTTGGTTTACCATAAGTTAAATCTCCTAACCATAGGCCAATTTTGAAATCAATTATATTTTTAGCCTAAAACATCTAGTTTGTGCTCTAGTTTGGCATTAGAACATTCTCCAAGCACTCATTCCATGCACTCTAATTACCTCTATTTGGTGAACCATATCCTCTTCCATGTTATTTCTATGATTATCTAGTTTTTGGCTTTCATTTGGCTCTTATTTCAACTTTAAATTTGCCCAAAATTCCTCAACACTACAAGTGAAAAATCTAGCTATGAATAGCTACATTAATGCATCTCCATCAATGCAACCCCATTGATGCATAACAAACATACAATATATACTTGTGATAATGAGCTTATTTTTCACCATTTCTTCCTAATACTAGAGGAGTTTTTATCATTTTTTAAAGCTCAAGAGCTTTCCAAGTATCACAACTTCTAAAATGCTTACTTGGTTTCACTCATTTTTTGATCAAAGGTATGCTTTACGCTATGGGGGCCTCAAACACTAGCTTTTCATAGAAATTTTTCTAACTTACCATGAATAAGATATTAAATTAATGATCACTAAAATTAATTACAATAATCAAGCTCCTTTAGAACATGAATAAAATGATACCATAATTCTATGATCATTAAACAAAGACTTCATGATAAAATTCCAACATCTTAGGGGACAAAGTTTATGCCTAAGAGCTAATCTTAGGTTATGTTTGTGATTGTATATGAAATCTAAGAGAGGATCACAAGCAAGAGGGCCATTGCAGCCCAAGGAGAAGCAACCATGAGGAGGAAGAAACTAACAATAATAATAATAGCAACAAAAACCCCAAGAGTAAGTAGTCAAGACTACACATGTACCAGGGCCCTATCGGAGGAACCTAAAGTAGAATTTATTAGATAGATTCCTACTACAAAGATAGGTCAATCCAAATAGGGTAAAGTCCTAAGGCCAAGATCTAATCTTGAGGTCAAACTCATGAAAGCTTTCCTAGAAAAGATCCATACTAAAGAGATTTATAGCTCCATCTTGTAGGATCTGAACATTAGAACATTTCTAGAATTTCCATCAAAAGAGGTCTAGACATAACTTTAAGGTCTCTATTATGGCCCATTCTCTTCAACAGTGGGAAATGGTACATGGGGGAAACCTATCTCTTTTGGAACAACCAATAAGGATATTTCTTTGTTAAATTAAAGCACATCAATATCTCCTCCTTAGTTGAGACCATTGCAACAACTCTCAGAATTTCAATCTTTGGGATAAAGCTAGAAGAAATATCCATGTAAGTTGGCTTAGAGACCAAGAAAGAATGGATCTAGTGGTGCTATGGAGTGGACCATAAAGAGTACAATTCCCTAAGAAAAGTGGATCAAGCATACTTCAAAATTATCATCTATTACTTTAATTTAATGATGAGGTCATGTAAGGTCATAGCCTTCTCCACTAGGGCATGTGCGACTCTAAGTAAGAAATTTCTAGTTAACCTACCACAACTCATCTTCTTTAGGATAGAAAAATTTTTTAAGGAGAATAAAAAGAGTAGGAAGATAATTCCCTTCTTATAATTGATCAAAAAACTATGCAATAGGGAAGCAGTAGCCTGCTATTCTAATGATATGATCCACCATGCTTCTTTGACATCATGGCATGAGATGGCAAAATACAATACTATTGCCAAGCTTCAATAAGAGGAAATACCACCATCTATAGCACCAAAGATAATACCAAAGATGCTTGTAGCTTTTGAACACCTTATGAAACTTAGGAAGAAATAGCTACAATAACAACAAGCCTTTAGAGATGATAGTGAACCCTTGATGTATCATCCAACCATAAGCCATTTCAACAAGGTCATAAGGACCATAAACTTGTTGGACAGTAAGATGGTGTCATTGTTCTTAGCACAAAGAAACTAGATACTTGCTCGATCTAATCCTAATTCCATAGAGGTAACTGTGTCTATTCCAAGAAAAGAGTTTTTAAAATTTTTAGAAATGCAATAACCTTCTTTATAATGTTGGAAGAAAGCAAAAACGTAATGGTCCTAGTCATGCTATGCAAGAGATAAGAGTTAGTGGTAGAGGTGGTGGAAAACCATGTTGGAGAAGTTCTAAATGTTCCTAGTGCATCTGTTCTTGATATTACTACTATGACAGATATACATGCACCAACATGAGTAGGGAGTGGAAGGATGAGCACTGTACAACTTGAGAAAATGTTGGAATGACCAATGAGAGCTAGGCAATCACTTCTAGACATCTTTGATCTTCTAGAAGACCTATCAACAACCCAGTTATAGCTACTAGATATGTGGGGCAAGTTATTAATTACCAAAGCATAACTTGAGGTGGCCACTACTAGCAATCAATGGTTGACCAAAAAGGTTGAAAAACTAAGGGCCCTTTCTTTGATCCTATCATTCTTAGGCCCAGGATGACAAGAAATGAAGCTTTTTAGTAACTTCAATAGAAATACTAAGAGACCAAGAATGCTAAGGAGATGACCATTTTTAATGTGTCATTGTTAGAAGCGATAGTGAATAACACTGACAGTGACCCTCATTAATTTTACAAAAAAAACTTGATGCTAATCCATAACAACCATCACCTTTAGAATGCTAGTTAGTAGAAGGATCAAATGATAGAATATATTTGCTAGTAGTAGGAATAGCTTTTCAAGGTGAACTTGAATATGAGGAGGTTGGCTATAGAGAAAAAAAATATCTTGATGGAAGAGGTTTGGACCATTCACTAGAAGAGTTCTATTGAGATTGCTACCTAGAAAAATGAAGCCTTGAAATATGAATGAGCGAAGAACCACTATGGGAGCTAGGTTAGAATGCTTAAGAAGGTTATCAAGAAAGAAATCAAGTTGGCTAAGACAAAGGTAAGTGAGATGATCAAATAATTCCAATAAAGAGGTGATGCATGGTAGTCCATATTCAATGGACCTAATGCATATAACCATGAAGAAATTTACCTAATGGAGTTAAAATTGATGAGATAATAAAGTATATGGAGTTTGCCAACCTTCATTATACAAACTTGAAAATGCTGACTATGGGAAGGCCTAAGACAGAATAATAGAAATATGTGGCTAACTCTTACCTTGTTTATGAGGCAGAGTTCAAGCTTCACAAGGAGACAAAAAGAAGTTGGAAGTGAGCAATGTAGAGCTTGAAGTTCTTAGAAGAAAGTTTACTGATCAATGATCTGTTGTTGAGAACTTGGCCATCAAAATAAGTGACTAAAAGAAATTTTAGAACCATGTCCATATGTTCAACATTGAGCATAAATAATTTATAGCCTAGTTTATTAACATGAAGTAGATGTTTCCATCACTATCATTCTTGTGGACTATTTCAGAAGAAGCACATCTAGTTGAAATAGCCTAGACTATCCATGATCCACGCAAGAAAAAAGAGAAGATGAAGGTACTCTTGAATGTCTTCTAGTTTTTGGTAGTAGTAGAAGTAGTGATATGATACCCTTAATCACCAATAGCACTGTGACATGATGAAGGATCCTCCATGCCACAAAAACCTTCACCTTTAGGCATGGTATGAAGACTTCATTTCAACCACCATTATTTGGTTGGGAGCTTGCTAAATTTTGTAATAAGAAGTCCAACATTATTTTTGTAAACTATACAATCCTTTTTTTATAAATGTAGGACTCAAATTTAGTTAGTTATTTAATTAGTTAATAAATTTCCATACTTCTCCAAATTTTGTAAGAAATTCAATCCCATTTTTATTCAGTAAAGGACAAGTTTTTAGTCAGTTGTGGAGGTAAGATGAAATTTTAATAAGGTGACTACATTGATGTCTCCTTGTCAATGCATCCTCATCAATGGATCTCAATATGCGTTGGTGCTTATGCACTGATGCTAATGCAGTCACTTCCTATATAAATGCACACACCTATTGCATTTATGGCATCATTCAATCATTACCTTGGCTAGAGTCTTGTAGTTTCTTTGTATAGACGTTAGTAAAATTTTCTCTTTGAGTGTCCATAGTATGGATTGAAGTGATTGTATGACATTTTATTTAAGTGCAATATGTACCTAAACACA